>JARFXV010000015.1:0-115000 GCA_031761425.1 Cosmopolites sordidus
ATCGGGAAACCAAGAGCAATGTAGAAATGAGGAGGTTATTTACAAACACGACCAAGGACCATTTTTTCAACATTGAATTGAGTCCATATCCTTATAATATTTTGTCCAAGGAATCTAGCAGTGAAGTTAGTTTGTTACAAAAGCGACTATAAATAATAATAAAATGTGTTTTAAAATCACATCTTATTACAAACCCGACCATATTTCTTAGCATGTTGTTACAAAATCGGCCAAATCCGCAACAGCCAATCAAAAGGCAGTACATACGATACTTAACAGATAATAATGTTTTAGACTATAACTTAATTTCTGGTTAACCACATTATTTTCGTTTACTGCTTACTTGGGATTTGCATTTATTTTGCCAGTTTATTTTTAAATATTAAATATATTATTCATTTAAAAACAACAATTTATTTAAGTTTGTTTATTTAATAAACAAACTGGAAGACCAGACCGAGAAAAGGCAAAGGAATATTAAAAAAAGCTTGTGTAAGTTTCACAAATTTAATAGCTTATAACTTTATGCCTACTAAAAATAAATACCTATTATTGGTTTGTCTTATAAAATATTCTGCAAAGGTAACTATGCCAAGTTGCCAGCATCGTGGCAAGATGTGCTGTAGTTTGTCAAGAATAGCCGACTTAAAAAAAAATTTATGAAGCATTCTATGATAACCAATCAAAAGTTCATCAGGATGAATTCATATGTAAGCATGTAAAGGAAAGTAGGCCAAATAGACGTCGAGGAACAACAGTGCACAAGACTATGACGTTAATTTTTTTAATGAAAATCACATGGGAAACCTTATTAGAGTTTGCCGTAACTTTTCTTGATGTTCTATGCATTACCAAGCATAGAGTTGAGGGTGTGTTTCGCCGTTTTAAAAGTAATGAAGGAAATTTAGTCCCAGTAGAGAGTAGATGGGGCTGGAGAAAGGAAGCCACATATCAAGACGAAAGAGTAGCAGTAATAAATTTAATTAAACAATTAAAAGGTTTGGAGTCCAGTTATTCCAGGGGTAAGACCAATAGAAAATACCTATCCAGCGACCTAAACATTGTCAAACTGTCGCGCATGTATAACGATAGTGTTTCAGATGATTTGAAAATACAAGATTTAATGTTTCATTTGTAACGCCCACCACAAATGAGTGTAGCACAGTGTAGAGCTAGAGTATTATACAGTTGATAATTAAAATACATCTTAACGTTATGTAATAATAATGTGTTGTATTTCTTTCTTTTTCCTTCAACCTAATTTTCTTTTTTATGTATGTAAATGTTGTTACAAAAACGGTTATTTTAAAAAATGTTAGTAACAAAAACGGCCATTTCATCATTCTGGTTACAAAAGCGTCCGCATGACATTTTTGTACTATTTTTTTTTAATGTAACCAATGTGCTCCGATGAAATTTATCTTGGTTATTATTATTAAAATATCATAAAGTATAATATAAAAAAAATCAGCTATATGCATTATGTAGTTTAATCACAACAGAAAATCGTTTTTTTCTCAAAATGACAGGACATGGAGATGGTAAAAAAGATGCTTATTCCGCCCTCGATAATAAGCTTAGACTAATAAAGAACTTTGTTAAAGCGATAGACAAAGAAGGTAATGGTTTCAAGTAACTAAAAGAAATATTTCCTAAATAAGTGATGCAAAGATAAAAGAAGGCATATTTATTGGACCTCAAACAAGGCAGCTTCTAGTTGATTTCCGTTTTCAAGAAAAATTAAATGAAAAAGAATTGGCAGCTTGGAAGTATTTTGTAAATGTAGTGAAAATATTTCTGGGCAACAAGAAAGATGAAAACTATAAAAACCTCATAGATAAATTCTTGAAAGCTGATGAAATATTAGGGTGTTGCATGTCCTTAAAACTGCATTTTTTCACTCCCATTTGGATTTTTCTGGAAAATTTAGTTGCAGTAGGCTTCGAATAAGGAGAGAGATTTCACCATGACATAAGGGCGATGGAAGCAAGATACCAGGGACGCCGGAACATCTATGTTGGGCGACTAATGCTGGTTTTTAAAAAGATGTGATGCTATAAAACTCAATAGGAAAAAATACACGTTTTTGTCGCTGTAGGTCGTCTCATGTAATATATTTTTTATTCCCATAATCCTCAATAATGTCTTTGCATAGATTTAATACGTTTTACATATTTAAATTAAATAAATATTAGATTATAAAAATATGTCGTCTCCTTCCGTTTCCCCACCACCGATTCAAAAACTGTACGAGTTAAAGTAATTAGATTATCATTTTCGGAACTACAAAATACTTCATATACACTTATTTTCATCAATGTTACCTCAAAAAAAGTTTAAATTTGTTGGCCTGTGTTATTAATATTAGAAAAAATGAAAAGATGCAACACCAAGTAAAAAAATATTAACAAATTAAACAACAACAATAAGCAAAAAAATAACAAATAAAAAGAAAGCATGGGGAAAATGGTGCATGTTAATAGCTAAGTTCTTTGTTAGGAAATAATATGTAATATTTTTATAGAAAGGCTATTTCCAGCACGGCAAATATTTGTCAAAAAACAAAAGTTTCTCAAAGACTTTTGGTAACGGACAGCGTGATTCCAAAATATTAAGCATGTGGGCGGTAGCGAGAAATCTGTCCTGAAGTTGAAGAACAAATATTACATCTTGTTGAAGAGTATTCTACATGAAGTACTCGAAGTGTTGCGCGACAAGTTGGAGTTTGCCATTGGATTGTACATACAACACTAAAAGAACAATTACTCTACCCTTATTATGTACAAAGGGTACAAGAACTCTCACCCGCTAATTTTTCACACAAGCAAAAATATTGTGAATGGTTTATTGCCAATTTTTGATTAAATTTCTTTCACCAGGAATGGGACGGTGGGCATTTTGAAAAGTTAATTTATTAAAACAATTAGTCACGTGTTTCTTACTGTGCCATGAATCGTTTAAAACGTGTTATGGTGTAAAAAATTAAAGCTAGCAATTTCAACTTTCACATTAAACGATAGTAATGTGTAAGTTTTCTTTTTTTTGTAACAAAACATACCAAATTTATGCTGAAACGTATGTATGTACAAATATAATACATTAAGAGATTATAATACATAATTAACAATGATAATAATTAAAACACTTGGTATTTGTTTCACAATATATTCAAGATATTCTTTGACATGTTTCGGCCTCACGACCATTCTCAAAGAGAGTTATATATAAACTAAACTAAAGTTTCAAAGTTCTGTTAATGGAGGTCGGTTTTTTTTGTCTTGTTAAATTTATGACACTTTCAATAATTGGGGTATCTCCAAAGTCTAGCTGGGTGTTTGTAAGGTTTTTACCGTCGTATATGGCCTTTTTAATTTCGGAAATTTCCAAATAATTTAACAGCCTGCTTTTATTGCAACTATGGATTAATTTGTGTTCAAAAAATGGTTCTATTCTTACAATGTTCAGCAAAGCCCGTCTTTTTTGATTATGTAAAATTGAATATTTATGTTCTTTTGGCCTATCATTGAGAGATCTGCCCGTATGGCCTATATATATATATATATATATATATATATATATATATATATATATATATATATATATATATATATATATATATCATCACACATATTACATTTTATTTCATATATTCCAGCTTTGTCGCACAATTTTGCTCTTTCTTTGTTATTATTTAGCATCGATGCAAGATTTTTTTATTTTTTTTAATTTAAGTCACGTCAACGCTCAAAGGCGTTATTTAGTGACTTACCAACACCGACAAACACATACAAATACGCACACGAACATCCATGCCCGTACCAGGATTCGAACCCGGGACCATTGGATTACCAGGCGGGCGACTAACCCACCAGACCACCGCGGTCGGCTCGATGCAAGATTATTTTTATTAACAGAGATAATAGTAATGTTTACTTTCTTTAAATGATTTGTGATTTTGGAACTTAATTTATGAATATAGTTTATAGTATGCCATCTTTTGGAATCTTTTTCATAGCTGCATTTTTTAAGTAGAATCGTTAGAAGTCTGTGGGTCATGCTATGAAAAGTTGAAATTTTTATTATCGGCATACGTGGGTTTTCTAAATATTTAGAATTCTAATTTATTCGATGTTCTTATTATTTTTAAATTTAAGAAGTTTAATGAATTATCCGTCTCTGTTTCTATTGTGAACTGTCCATATGCAAATAATATCATCGACATACCTGGCCCAAAAATGTATATGTTTTGTATAATTAGTGTCATTAAATAAATTGTTTTCAAAATTAGCCCTGTAAATTTCTGCCACAAGGGGGCTTAGGGGGATTACCATTTGTAATCCGTTCGTTTGTAGGTAAAATTTTGAATTGAACAGAAAATACTTTTGTTCGATACATACATTGACAGCTTCTATGAGAGCATTCTTGTGTACGATTTCAAGATTATATTCATGAATTCTTTCATTGAGAATATTTTTAAGATCTTGCACTGGAAAGGGCGAAAAAAGGTTTTTTATATCGAACGGAACTAATTTTGCATTGGGAGGTATATGAATATTTTTTAATTTTGTTGTCAGTTCTATTGTATTTTTGATTGATTTGGACGAATCGAAATCGATAAATAATGGTAGATCACTGTTCAGTTGTTTGCAAAGTTTATATGCAGGAGCATTTACATAAGAAACCACTGGTCTTATTGGAATGCCATCTTTATGCAGTTTAGGCACTCCGTATAAGACTGGAGATTTTGGGTTCATGATATCTAGTTTAGATTGCGATATATTTAAAAAGGTTTCATTGCGCGTTTTTGTAATTTTCTTTACAGTGTTCACAGTTTTCTGTGTTTTCTACTAACAGTGTCAGAGTATATTAAAAAACGAACGATCATCTTTCATCAGAGGCTAGAGCAATCTCCCAGCATTGAACATTATCTACTAGGACGCAGAAACATACATACAAGACTGAAAAGGAAACTACCTCAAGATATGTATTTAGAATAGATTTGTGATGTTAATGTTAAAACTTTCATTACAACACTGTCTTGTAGAACAATTGTAATTGTTGAGCAGACATTTCCATAAATCAAAAAAAAACAGTTTTCTGTCTTGTCGTAAGTCTTTACAGTTTTACAGGTATTAATTACTCTGAGTTCGTTGGAATAGTTGTTTTTTATTTTATTGTTTGCTATTATATTTGCAACGTTATATTTTGCTAATTGACTTTTATTTAAATTACCTAAAAGATTCTCTAAATTGGCTTCGAGCATTTCAATATCAGTGGATTTGCACTTTGAAAATTTAATTTAGTTTAAATTTAGTTTAATTTAGTTTATATACAACTCTCTTTGAGAATGGTCGTGAGGCCGAAACATGCCATATAATATTTTGAATATATTGTGAACAAATACCAAGTGTTTTAATTATTATCAAAGTATTTATTTACTGATAGTTTCTAAATCTATTAAAACTAATCAAAAATACTAACCATTAATGTTTCTCTAACAAATCTTAACCCAAATACTTAATCAACTAAACTTAATCCAACGATGTCCTTTAGATTGTTCTAATTATTATGTTACTTTACACGCGCACTATGTTCTGCTTTTGCATACAACACACTACTCGAGGTCACGAGGTTTAGTTCTCTTCAGTCGTCGGACATGATTTTGGTTGTCCAGCAGTTGAAGAGCTTCTGCATTAACATGAGTACGTAGCTTGACTTCATGCTTGCCTGCAAACCTCCTGATTTCTCCTTGGCTGTTTGGATTCCAAGATCTCGATGAAGATCGGAGTTACGAATATACCACGGTGCATTGACTGTATAACACCTTGGTTTGGAATATTTGTATTGTTTTAATATTACTATCGCGGGCACATCCCCATAGCTGGATGGCATACAGCAACACTGGTTTTAGGATTTGATTATAAATCAGTATCTTATTATATATTGTCATCTTGGAATTTTTTCCTATAAGCCAATAATATTTTCTATATTTGAGA
The DNA here is from genome assembly GCA_031761425.1 of Cosmopolites sordidus. Classification (NCBI taxonomy): domain Eukaryota; kingdom Metazoa; phylum Arthropoda; class Insecta; order Coleoptera; family Curculionidae; genus Cosmopolites; species Cosmopolites sordidus. The sequence goes on from JARFXV010000015.1 coordinate 5,997, forward strand.
TTAAGCTCAGCTTTTTTCTTTTCTAAAAGCTCTTTCTACCTTAGTTTGGCATCATTTGGAGTCATGCCGAGGTATTTGGCATTGAACACATATGAAACGGTTGTACCATTTATTTCTAGAGGAAGCTGCTCTGTTATTTTCTTGTTGGTAACATTGACATGTGTAGATTTCAGTTCGTTGAGCTTGATTTTCCATTTTTTGGTCCATTTAACTATTTCATCGCTTGCTGATTGTAGTTTTCTAGTTGAGGTTTCTATGTTTTGATCCACAGTTAGTAGAACAGTACCGTCAGCAAATGTGGCCAATAGAGTGTCTTTCAGAGTTGGTAGGTCGCTAGTATATAGATAATATATATATATATATATATATATATATATATATATATATATATATATATATATATATATATAAAAATATATATATAATATATAAAATATATATATAATATATAAAATATATATATAATATATAAAATATATATATATATATATATATATATATATATATATATATATATATATATATATATATATATATATATAGTATATAATAGATAAAGTACGGAACGCTCCCTTGAGGAACTCCCGCTCTTATTTCTTTCAAGTCAGAGTATTCGCCTTCTTGCTTTATTCTGAAGAATCTCTCCAATATATAATGCCAATATCTCTACATATTCTTTAAGCAGCATTTTTTTAGTTTGTATATAAGGCCTTCGTACCACACTTTATCAAAGGTCTTAGCCACATCTAAGAAGACTGCAGAGCATATCTGTTTTTATTCCAGTGCTTCTTGCAGTGGTTGAATGTTTAGATTAGCCAAATTAATCTGGTATCAATTAAGAGACCAATGCAACAACAAACTAAATTCCGATGTATTGAAATAAACAAGACGATGAGACATTACCATTGTTAAAGAAATTAAACTGAAGTTCTGGCCTGAGCTATGTGGAAATGGTTCCATTTTAGATATATGTTTTAAGAAAAATTTTTGATCAAAAAAATGTAAAAAATCGTTGGTTAAATTCACTAAAATACTTTTCCTTTCAAAATGATATGTCGAAAGAGTCTTACATTTCCTATACACCCAATTAATATACAACATCTACATGATGCTTTACAATGTGTTGGAGATAAACTGATAACGTTTTTTTTTTCTGTCATATACTATAACTTACCTATGGCCAGGCCAATACCATAAGCTTTTGTAGTTGCAATACAGGATTGTTTCTTTACAAATAACTTAATACTATTCGCATTACCTTTTTCGTAACAATAAGGTGTTACACATCTTTTACCAGTACCGGTAAAATCAACTATGGAACATTCATCTTCTGAAATTTTTGAAAGACATTTACATTATGTAAATAATTTTAAAAGTTTATAAGAATAAAGAAATAAGTTGAATGACATAAAACTGTTCTTACTACAAATTGCGTCCGTTTCATCATTTTTAAAATAAAGAGTTACATTGTTTCCTGACAGTGATACAGTGATGATGTCTCTTTTTCCTCTATTCTTGCAGATTTCTTCTAATTGATTGCAAAATGTATCCCAAGTTTCCAAACCACTCTTTTGACAATATGTTCCTTGGAAACCCTCGGTACACTTGCAAGTATTACATTGGCACTCTCCGTTACCACTACAAATCATATCTAAAACAGGAGAAATGGTAATAAATTTGTGATTTAAAATCATCATCATTATCAGTATTTTTATCTTCATTATCACTATTATTAAGATGTTTTTCATTATCAACATTAACATTATCACCATCATCGTTATTTTTAAAACAGTATATTATTTCATAGTGCATAGGAAATAGAAAATTAGATATAACCTCTATAGAGAAAAGGTCATCAATAATAATCCTGAACGATTCATTCCTTATCAAGAACTTCAGGGGGAAAAGCCAGTTTTGGAACCGTTATTTTTTAATTAGGAAAAATCGGGTAATTTTTATTCAATTCAATTTGAAATAAGTTCAATTCAATTCAATTCACCTCAGCTCAACTCAACTCAATTCGGTTCGATTCGATTCAACTCAACTCATCTCATCTCATCTCATCTCAACTCAACTCAACTCAACTCAACTCAACTCAATTATCATTTAATTATATATCCTTTTAGATTTAATATTTTACATCTAGAGACCGTGGTCGACCTGATCTTCCCCTATATTCTAGACTCATGTCGCCCTGCCCCCTCTATTTCGCAAATCTTTCAGGTGGCGCCAATCGCTTTGAAACGTTTTTTAAAATAATGTTTTAAAATTGTCTTAACGCTGCGACTTATTTCGCCCATTTTAACGTTTTTGTCAAAAAGTTGAAATCGGATTAAACCTTTCAGGAGCGACGTTTAAATACAAAAACTTTTGTTAAACCTTAATATTATTATGAATAATTTAAAACTTTACTCAGTTGATGGCGTTTTCGGAAGTCAAATGGTTACCTAAAGGGCCTCGGAGATGGATTAGAGTACCAATTTCTGAACCGCGATAAAATTCTAAGTAACACCAACAGACATACCAACACATCATAAATGCCTTAGAATTAAACTCTTTGGCTAAGGTATAGTAACCAGAATAGAAGATTTCTCCAGGTTGAGGGTTGGCCTTACATTCCTGTAAAAACAAGATTGTTGCGGAAACTCAAAGAAAATAATCTGGACGGTATTAAGTCGACTACAAACTGCCTGGAAAAAGGTCCATGAGGAAACCAAGACCCACCTCGAGCTGTAGCGCCGGTCTCATGATGATGAAGATGTTTTTACAATAGTACCTTTTTCAAAGCTTTGTTTCGTACACATAGGTAATACCATACTAATATAAACGAGACCGGCATCGACAGATATTCACAGATGATAATAAAAGTAGACGCTTGTATCATTGATATCCAGATTGAAGAAAAAAAACTTTATACATGAGAATGTGAATGTTAAACTGTAACACTTTAATAATTAGGGAGATATTGAAAAATGACTTGATAACTGGACTACTTCAAAAGATTTTTTCGTCAGAGACGGTTTTTCTGGGAAGGCATCTACAAATTGCCAGAGGGATGGGCAACATATGCAGCAAGCGATGGCGCATACTTTGAATAAACCATTTTTGACGTTTCTCCAGATTAAACGTGTTTTTTAAAAAAAATATAAAAATTATTAAACGCCACACATGTATCATAAACCAACACATTATAATACATAACAAGTCCAATCACCCATATCAACATAAAGTTGCAGCATATAAAAGCATGATACATCGGGTAATAAATATTTTATTAACACATATTTTTTTTAAAGAACGGAACATTATTAATCAAATAGCAGTTAACAACAAATATAAATCAGAACTAATAGATAATATTTAAAGCAAAATGTTGTAAACAGTGCATCCATTAACTATCAGTACTTAAGATATATTTCAGCAACCAGTCGCGCCTTCTATTGACGAGTGACGTCGTTTCAAAGTTTGAACTTTCTTGGACCTAACGAAACCTACTTTACCACGATCGGTTGACATTTGTTAATTTTAGAAAGTCTTGTTTACAAGCCAAAAAGTCTGATGTTTGCTGACGTAATAAAATCATGGAACAAAGAGCTCTTATTAAATTTAACCCAAAACTTTTAACCAAAAAAAAAGAAGCAGAACGCAAAAAGCAGAAAGAAAAAGCAGAACAAATGTTTTTCTGTGGTATAAATGTTTTTTTGGGTGGCAGAGTGTAGGTAGAGGATGACAAACGTGACGGCAACTGAAATTGGTATTTCAGCTCGCACTCCCGAAACGATCAAAAAAGTTCACTATTTTGTAGCAAATAGTCGCAATACTTCACTAAAAATGATGACAGAGCCTTTGAATATCGGCAAAGAATCGATTCGACTCATTCTTCACAAGTATTTGGGTCACACAAAGGTGTGTGCAAAGTTTGTTCTACACACGTTGGCGGATGAGCAGAAATCACTTTGTGTCAATCATTCCAGAGAGGTCATCGCAGCCGCCAGAAATGATCAAAACTTCCTGAAACCAATTTTTATGGGGGATGAAACGTGGTGCTTTCAATACGATCAAGAAACCAAGCGCCTAAGTGCGGAATGGAAGTCGAAAAACTCACCACAGGCAAAAAAAAAAACACGAAAAAATTAGGTCAATGTTCATTGTTTTCTTCGATAGTAAAAGCATCATCCACAAAGAGTTCATTCCAACTGGTCAAACTGTCATTGGGCAGTACTACTTAGAAATTCTGAAACGATTGATGAGCAGAATTCGTCGCATTCGGCCAGAATATCGCGATACAGAAAGCTGGAGTTTGTTGCACGATAATGCGTCAAGTCACACATCATTGTGCGTCAATTTTTAACCCGAAACCAAGTCTGTGTAATCAACCACCCACCGTATTCACCAGATTTAGCCCCTTGTGACTTCTTATTGTTCTCAAAGTTGAAGTTAAAGTTGAAAGGGTTTTTTTTGAAGGCACTCAGATCATCCAAACAGATTCGGCGCGTGCTTTAGAGGCTATTCCACAAAATGAGCTACAGCACGCATTTGAATCATTACTGAATGGATATAATAAATATATCGAAGCGAAAGAAGAATACTTCGAATAATAATTCATAAAAAATGCCAAGTATTTTGTTTCAATCACATTTTCCTGGACCAGTACTGATACTTAATAGACGCACTGGGTATAAGAAAGCTTTAGCGGAAATGTATCCAATAATTTCAAATAAGCCTTCATATTGCACTTTATTAAACTATATAGGAAAACCTTCTAATGAAACAGCAAAATTTCTCAAGAGACATAATTACGCAATACCATTATAACAAACAATTTAAGCAAATATATCTATATATAATACCAAATGGAAATAAGTCAGAAATTTATATGTTAACTTGTTCTGATTGTCCAAAAGCATATGTAGGTCAAACCGGCAGAACGTTCAAAAAACGAATATCAGAACACAAACAATCATATAAGCAGTGGTGGCCAGAGATATAGAGCCGTTATAATAAAAGACACTATTTGGCAAAGAAAGCCATGTAATAGCATACGTCATTAGTACAATAACTGTATAATATAAATACATAACAACAACATACTAAGAACACCATTTCTAAAAACAAAATATGGTGACATCAGATGAGTCTCTCAATTTAAATATTTGGGTAAAATAATCATAGTAAAACGGGTTGGAAAAAGCGGCTAATAAGGGTAGATGTCAAAAAATTGAAACTGCACTGAGATCTACACAAAGAAAATACAACAAAAAATGCATATCTAAAAACACAAAACTGAGACATTACAGAGTTATTAAGCCAGAAAGTCTATATGGCGCAGAAACGCTCATTTTGAATAGAAAGAAAGACCTCGAGGAGATTGAAAAGAAAGAAACAAAAATCATAAGAAAAATCTTAGGCCCCAAACAAATAAATAGCACAACATATCGACTTCGAGAAAACCAAGAAATCAAACAATACACAGATATGCATAGCGATATCAGAAACTAAAGACTTAAGTTTTATGGACACATAAAATGGATGAATCTGAGTAGGCTAACTAGATAAATAGTTGAATTTATTGAAAATAGGAGTAGAGCCAAAATAGAAATAATTAATTGGATCGCTGCAATTAAAGAGGACCTAAGATCAGCAAATATTACACAAAGTGAAATTCAGAATAGAAACTGTTTCAGCCACAAGGTTAACGTTTGGGAGTTTGGCCAGAGAGAAAAATTTAAGAAGACCGAAACAGCTTGTTCTGACGAAAGGAAAAAAGGTCATAGTGAAAAAATGAAATCAGTATGGGTGGAAAAGCAGGCTGACAACAACAAACGCCTCTAACTGTACTTCGCGTGGTTCACCAGGGCCCATACGTGAATAATAATAATAAATACATAAAAAAAAAGGAAATAATATCAAACTTAATTTAAAAAAAATACTGCAAACATAATATTTAACAAAAATGTAGAAAAAAGAACATGAAAATATAGTCATAAAAATAGAGCCATAAAATTTATAAAACAGTAAATATTGTTTCTTCACGTTTTGATGTTAATTTATCGACACGTTTTGTTTATTTCAAGCGTAGAAATAAAAAAATAAATAAAAACAAACTTTGCGGAATGATAATTTTGTTACAAATGCGTTGTAGCGTCCATTGTGCAGCTGCTGAAAGAGTGCAGATTATAACATTGTGGAAAGAAGCAAAGTCACTAAGGGAATTTGTAAGGATTGTCGGTCGTTCAAAAAAAAATGGTGGTAAATACTCTAAAAACAACCAGTTCACGAAAACCGTGGAGTTAAAAGAAAAACGACACCTCATACTAACACGGAGATTGTCCGAATTTAAAAAAAATACCGATTTAAATCGTCTACTGAAATTAAAAGAGAACTGCGGTTAGAAAAAAGTTCAAGAACAATTCGAAGAAGATTTCGGGCAAGTAACCCAAGATTAGTTAAATTAGGATGATGAAGAGGGAATCAGGAACTGGCGCAATATCTTATGGAACGATGAAACAAAAAGAAACTTAACAACTTCTGATGGTAGGCGATATGTTAGAAGACCACCCAACCAAGAATTATTATCAAAACATACTATTAAAACTGTAAAGCATGGAGGCGGTAATATAAAGCTGCAGGCACCTTTTTCATGGTATTGAGTAGGACCAATTTACTGAGAGTCATGCTGCCTTTGCAGAAGAAAATATGCCGCTAGTATGGAAATATCAACAGGATAATGATCCGAAACATACTGCTAGGAAAACGAAACAATTTCTTAGTGACAATAAAGTGGATTTATTGCCGAGGCCTTTTCAATCGCCGGACCTCAAACCCATTAAGAACTTGTGGACTTACCTCAAGAATGGCATGGGTAAACATGAAAGAATGGGAAGCTATCTATACCAGTAGCGCCAAGTGTGTCAAAGACTTTTTCGAGTAAACTTTATACCCGAAAGATACGCTGAAATAATAAAACACAAAGGTCATAAAACTAAGTATTAAATATTCAAAAAATGTTTATGTTATTTAGTACTTTTTTAGCTGTTAAGTAGTATCTATTGTGCATCTTTCTTGGTTGACTCTATTTTTATGATAATTTTCATGTTCTTTTTTATAAATTTTTGTTAAATATTATGTTTACAGTGTTTTTTAAAAACTAAGTCTGATATTATTGTTTTTAATACAGTTATATATATATATATATATATATATATATATATATATATATATATATATATATATATATATATATATATATATATATATATATTATTTAATACAGTTATTGTACTAATTACGTATGCTATTACAACTTTATTGGCCAAACAGTGTCTTTTATAGTAACGGCTCTATTTCTCTGGTCACCACTGTGTTTTAAAATACTACATGTAGAAAATAAAAATAAATAAAAATCTTTTTAGAAATTATTAAATTAAAAGGCTTAAATATTATGCTAAATGATCAAATAGAAAATTATAATTCACCTTTGTCAACTATTTCTATCTGTAAAAAGAAAAGTAAAAATGTTTGGGCCACAGTCCAGCCAGACCAATAAAATAGATTACAAGTAGATTACAAACCATAATATAGATAGAAGTAATTTAGTTTATAGTTAACATTTGAAGAAACCCCTGTGTTGTCATAATAATATATATAATTCAGTGAATATAGTATAAAACTATAGTTTTATTTTTACCCATCAATTCCCAGTGTCACCTCTAGGTGATAGAGATTGGCGAATTAATTTAACATATTAAATAATTGTTGTTTGAGCGGCGTGCGTGATTGTTTCTTTTTTTTTTTTAGGTTGACGTTGAACGACGTAATTGATGCATTAGAAGCTGACGATGACTTAGATGGTGACATCATCTTATTTCCTCCTGAGGATGATGACGTCACTGATGAAGACAGTGGGGACGAAAATGAAGCCAATTTCCTTCACTTTCCGAGTAGAATGTTACGTTCAGAAGGAGAAGTGCAGGTTAGACCTACTGATATAATGAAGAAGATAATAGAGAAGAGCAAATAGAAGAAGAACAGCATGAAATTTAAGAACCGGCTTGAAAGAAAAAAAAAAGAAAAAGGAATGTATAGTAAAGAAATGGACGAATAATACATCTCTTTTTTTTCTTGTGGGAAAGGGGATCGGGAGGAAGCTATTCTAGGCACGTTCGAAGATGAACTGAGTGTCGAATTATTGATCAGTGAAGTGTTTCGAATTATTGATCAGTGAAGATATAGTGAAATTTATATCAGATATGAGCAATTCCTATGCCCTACAGAGAAATCACACCTTGAATCTTACATCTGAAGAAATTAGGATGTATATTGCTATATTATTACTGACCGGATATTTGACGTACAAATATATGAGGATGTTATAGGAAAAAAGAGGATACTCATAATGAACTTGTATTTTCTAGCATGAGGCGGAATCGATTCTTTGAAATACTACAGTATTTACATTTATACGATAGTACTGCGTTACCGCAAAATGATAAATTTGCTAAGGTTCGTAGATACTTTAATCTGCTCATTCAAAATTTTACCGCCAATTTCGAAAAAGTAAAAAAAACATATTTTAATTGATAAAACCATTGTGCCGTATTTTGGGAGACATAGTACAAAACAACATATCCACGGGAAGCCCATCAGGTTACAAACTTTTGTCAGCGGCTACAACGCATGGGTACCTCGTCAACTCGAATTGTATCAAGGTGCAACTGGTCCGACTATGAAGAAACAATCTGATTATAGTTTAGATGCCACTGTCATTTTAGAGCTACACTCCAGGTTACCAAAAGATCTTGGTCCATACAATAATTGTAAATTGACAATTTTTTCATTGGCTTGCCTTTGCTGAAATATTTACACAAGAACAATATTGGAGGAACCGGAACTACTAGAGAAAACCGCCTGGAAAACTGTAACCTTATGAATAATGAGATGAAAAAGAAACCTAGGGGTGAGCTGGTTTACAAGGCCTTACCAGCAATAATTGCAGCTAAGTTGTATGATAATAGTGTCGTCAATGTGGCCTCTAATTGTCATGGACTGCCACCAATGACAAAAATCGATCGGATTGGTGTAATAAACAAAAAACGGACAAAAATACAAGTTGACTGCCCATCACTTGTAAAAATGTACAAGTACATGGGTGGCGTAGACCGTTTCGATCAGAATGTCGATTCCATGAGGATAGGTTTACGAGGAAAAAAATGGTGGTTTCCAATTTTTGCTTTCGGGCTGGATGCATCTTGCCAAAATACTTGGTTAATTAAAAGAAAGTGTGGTAGTAACTGGATCAACTGCGAGTTTCGCAGGGCTGTCGTGATATCCGATTTACAAAAATACGGGAAACCCCCATCTAAAGACACCAATTGCGGAGTGCCTCTTGAATTGAGACTTTCAATTGAAACTAGACTAGGAGGCAGTTCAGCTGATCATATAGAGAAAGATTGTTCACAACGCCGCTGCTGTCATGAACGCACAAGAACACAAAATGTGTTATAAGTGTAATATAGGTTTATACATCAAATGCTGGTGCAAATTCCACAACAAGTAAGAAGTAAAACGTACAAACATTCCTAACATAAGTAAATCCATATTCTTTTTACATTAATAAAACTTTAGAGAAGAAAATAAGTTGTTTTCTTTTTATTGCCAAATAAAGTTCAGGGTATAAATTACGCCAGTGTCACCCATGTGTGAGTGACACCCACATCATAATCATATCCTGAAATGTTTTCTTATTTTTTTCCACATTTTTAATATGTAAAGACGTTAATTAGCGCAAAAAAAAACAATATTTTTCATTCAGACAGAAGCATGCGAATATACGAGTTAAAATAATATATGTGCAAATAATACCGTACAATAATATTACAGCAATCATTTTTATCACTCTGTTTCAATTGTAATTGTCAAAACTCATAACGATTATATTTTCATTTGGATTATATGTAATTTAATGATATTAAATACTATTAGAACTAAAACATATCTAAATCATACCTGATTCTAGTTTGCATGATTCGGTTGATGTGGAACAGGAACAGTCAACTCCAGAATATTTAGAGTCACAAGAGCATTTGCCTTCAGAGCAGGTCCCAAAACCGTTGCACACTTTCCCATCTTTTACAGGACATTCGAACTCACAAAACTCACCAACATAAGCCGGTTTGCATTCGCATTTACCACATGAGCAATCACCTCTGAAAAAATATAAATGAAAAAAAATAATTTGCAGTCTATTTTGTAATAAGCTGAAATTTTATGTGACCTATAAATTCCAGCGGTATTTCTGTACAAAGTGATCCACGGGAATCGGACGTTTTTGGAATGAGCAGTATTCTAATAGAAGGAACAGGTGTGGCCTGTGGCAAATGCCTAAATTTATTTTTTAGAAGGAACAAAGCTCTTAAAACTGTGTAGGAGATTTAATGTGCATTCATTTGGATTGGCTCAGATTCACAATACGAAGTGTGACTATTAATAACGAGAATTAAAACGAATATTAAATAACGAAACTGACGCTGTAAAACATTTTATTTTGATTTCATACATGTTTACTTATACTTATTTACTTATTACCTTCAATATACACCCCTACAATGCTCCATGCGAATCTTCTATTATTCGAAACAGTGCTGGAATTCTTCTTCTGAAAGCTCCTTCAGAGCGCATGCCGCTTTCTCTTTCACAGCTTCAACGGACTCAACTCTTGTTCCTTTTAATGCAGATTTCACCTTATGAAACAGATAGAAGTCGCACAGCGCAAAATCCAGCGAATAAGGCGAATGGTCCAACACTGAGATTCTGTACTTGGCTATCATATATATCAACAATATATATCAAAAAATTCTAGAGCTTTTTTAATAGTTCAGTGTCACTTAAATTTTGCAAAGTGGCAGGTTGCTGAACACTGAATTGAAATTGAAACACTCAATTGAAACACTGAAATTGGAAACAATTTCATCCATTGGAAGGAAACGCGATTTCAGTTGATTAATAATGATGTCTAATACTCGATAAAATATGTTCACTTTGAACAACCTTTCCGGATCTTGGAGATGCTCATCTTTGCAAAGTTCGTCAAAATGTCGTTTCACCTTCCTCTGACGAGTTTTAGAAAATTCAGGGTTGATGGACCACTTTTCTGCTACACTATTTATTCCTTGTTTAAATTTTCAAATTCATGTCTATACCTTTCCAATTCTTCCAGACACATTTTCAAACATTTTAAGGCATTTGAAAGATCGGTGGCTTTAGACTGAAGTGCTTTAGAGGCTGCATCGATAGTTTGTAGAATTTTGCAATGGAAAACCAATAACATAATAAAATTGTAGTTCTCGATCTTCTTCTTGGGTGAAATAGCTTCATTTCTTTCATCTGACTTGCAATTTAACAGAATTGTTTTCGTTAGCGCTTTTTGGACTTCAACAAACTGAACTCTTAAAGAAAAAATAGCATCATAACGTCCTGCCCATCTAGTAGGGTTCAATGGTTTTAATGTTATAGAAGTTGAAGGAACCCTTTCTTTATCAGATATAAAACTTTATAAGATATTTCATCTTTTGATACTATGCCCAAAAAAATTATAAATTTGTTAAACAGTTTCAAAAAAATGTTACATATCAATAACCTCTCTTACTGCATTATTAATTACCTGATTTAAGTTATGAGCAGCGCAGTGAACATACACCGCATTTGGCTCGATATCTTTTATGAGTTTTTGAACTCCACCATAAGTGCCTTTAATTGTGTTAACACCATCATATCCTTGTCCTCCACACTTATTTAGAGGTATGATTTTGTCATTTATGGATTTAATAATTTGGCTAGATATTGCTTTTAACTTCATGAAATCCTAAAATTGATTCTTTAATAACGAGCGTCTTTGGGATTCCAGTTTCGTCTTTCTCGATCATACAATAACGGTAAAATTCGCACATTTGATCTGTTTTTGAAATATCTTGAGTCATATCGATTATGATAGAGTAAAATGGTGCGACATTTATTTAATTTATGAGTGCATTTTCTATTTTTAGAACCAGAACAGAAATGAGCTCATTTGGTATTTTTTGGACTTACATATTTTATCTGGACCTTTTGTTTACTTAAGAATTCTTGTAAAATCGGATCGTATTTTGCTAATAACTCAACAATACTCAAAAAGTTTCCTCAACAACTTAGTTAATTGCTATCTGCCTTTTCTCTGTGGCTACGAAAGGCAACATTACACGTTGAAAGCATCTGCTATACTGTTACTTTTAGTTACGTCCAATTCTTCACTTTCGGAGCACTGTATGTTAATAGATATTTTTTTTACAAAATAAAAATAATGGAGTCAAGCTTCTTTAATAAACGCTTGTTTCCCATGGACCCTCTGATACTTACTTATTTATATTTTATAACATTTGGTAGCTCCAGAATAGTTCTTACAAAACTAACCATAAAAATAAACGATTCGACAATATATCAGACATTTAGCAAATTTCGACCACAGTGTTGGAGACAATTCCCAAAAATAATTACCAGAAGTATTATTTATGAACATTGAAGATAAGTCTACATTTCAGATAAATCTATATTTATGTTAAAATGGGATTTCAATAAAATTTAATAGTACGGGAAGCTCAAGAATTTCTATGTAAACTTGCGTAAACAATATTCATTCTTCTTTTTAAGTTATTCTCTTGAATAAATTTCATACCTTGCAGAGCAGAATATACTTGTGCTATTCTGGATACATCCTTTCAAAGAGTCATCACATTCGTTCGTACACCATTCACCTTTCCTAAAATTATATATATATATATAATAATAATGAGGTTTATATTATTCAAATTTATATTATTTATTTTGTTTTTAGTTTATATTATTATACAATTACGAAATTGTGGAGATGTATAGAGATCTGGACTTAATTCTCATTTTAAATTCCTAAGGTTAAGGTGGGCAGGGCGTGTCGTGCGCATGACCGCGGAAAGAGTTCAGAAACGAATTTTCAAAGTAGACATAGGAGGGAAGCGAAAGAAGGGCAGACTGAAACAAAATACAAAGGGATTCGATAGGCTTTCTCAGATTTCGGAACTGAAGGAGATTGATAGAGGACAGATCTTCTGAATGGAAGAAACATATTCGGGAGGAAGAAGTTCGAAGAAAAGGGGGCTACGGCCGACAAGGGGTGTTGTGCCAGCTATATATATATATATATATATATATATATATATATATATATATATATATATATATATATATATATATGAACATTTTAGTTAGGTGTTAGGGTGACATGTGCCCTGCAATTGGAGGGGAATTTCAAAACCAATGTCCGTTATATTTAATGTTTCACCTACCTACTTACAGTCACCTCTACCTAAAAATTTTAAATGGCAGCCCCTATCTTGTAATATATCATTTTAAAGGTTTTGAAAATCCTAATTAAACTGCGTTTATAAAACTGAAATCGGTGCATCCGTTCTCGTAATAGAGGCGAAAATATATTTTAAAAAGTATTTAATGGAATCTCAACATTGTATTCACAATATTTGTTTTAAATTTTTCGACGGACACCATTTTTCATTTCCTAATATAAAAAGTAAGATAAGATACTTTTTATTTTAATTCGTCGCTCATTTGTGTTTGAATGCATACTTCCTATTCCTCATTACAGCTAACATTAAACACATTTTTATCAGAAGTACCGATTTTCAACTGTTTGTCACATGGTATCACTTGTAATGCAGTGACAGTATTTAACGATATATACTATACAAGAGAAAATTGGCTTTAGGCCATTTCCCTGTTGAAGAGGCGCTGTAGAATGGCGGACGAGATACTCAGATATAACTTCATTGGATTTCTATCTTTGGGGTTATCTAAATAGAGTTGTATACAGAACTCCGTCGCAGAATATCCAGGACCTAAGAAATAGAATTACACATACATGCAGGTTAATTAATAAGAACATCTTTCAAAAAGTTCGAAAATAATTTATTAACATATTATACTATTGTTTAGGTAACAATGGTGGATGTGTTGAATACTTAATAAAGTAATTTGTGAAATCGCGTTTTTGAAAGTACATTTATTTCATTAATTTATTTTATTTGTGTTTTAGTTAAAAAAATCACTCGCACGTAAAATGTTATTTACAGCCATCATTAGTAATATACTATTATTTTTCTCTCTATTGAGAGAACGAATCAACCGATTTCAGTTTTGTAAACGCAGTCTAATTAGGATTTTTAAGACCTTTAAAACGATATATTACAAGATAGGGGTTGTCGTTTTATTTTTAGGTATAGGTGGTTGGAAGTAAGAAGGTGAAATAAAACATAATATACATTGGTTTTGAACTTCCCCCTCGATATCTAAATGAATTATTCAAATGAAAAAGTATCTGGAATGGTCCGACTAAATTATTATTTATAGTAATGTTTTACAATGGTGGCATAAATGAGAAATTTAGAGCTTGTAGAATTTTAACAAAAAAAAACCAAAACACAAATAGGCAAGATTGATGGTTGGCAATAGTAGATACAGTGGAAAATGTCTTACAAAAATACATTATATCTAGATAAAGATAATATGAGTTATATATAGAATAATACCTTATCGTGGAATGTTAAATACTGATAATGCATATTTAGTTAAATACCAATGTTTTTCAGTAAACCGATAAAATTCTTGTGCATTCCTCGCAATCCAAACAGGACTATAAATACAGAGGACCACGAGACATAATCAGAATTCAACTATTAGCTGTCACGCGAAAGTCGTCCATTAAAGGCGTCCACTATTGTCAGTTGGCCATAACGATTGGAGACGTTTGAAGACTCAGAAAGACCACACGAAGACTCAACAAAATTCCCCTTTCGTTGTTTTGTTAGAAGGTACTTTTATTTTGTAACAGTTATTTTTTCATCAAGTAGAATTTACTGTACATTTATAAATAAATTAATTTTTAAAAACGGAACAACGAATTGTAAAACTATAATTTATGGTAAATTTTTTACACATAATAGGGCATGGAGATGATCAAAATATATTAACACAATTGAAAAAAACATTAATATAGTCATACAAGGTGTCCCAAAACATTTTTTTTTTGATATAGCGATAAAAATAAAAGAGAGATGTCCATCAAAAAAACCTTTATTAATTATTGAAATACGCATTTTAGGAAATTCCTTTATGGAAATAATGCCATCCAAATGAAAACCTTTACGCTCACGGTACTCGTCTAAACAAACAACAAGACTGCTAGGAACATGGCTGCCATTTCGTGTCGGATATTCTTTCGAAACTGCACCAAAGAACCCGGTTTATTGACGTAAGCTTTGGATTTTAGATAACCCGACAAGAAAAAGTCCATAGGGCTTAAATCAGGACTACGTGAAGGCTTTTTTATATCGCCTCTCCTCGAGATCCATTTGTTTGGGAAAATTTCACGGGCTTGTGACAGAGGCGTGTTGGAAGTGTGTAACGTTTGTAACAGTGGCGACTCGTGGGTTTTTAAAGTAGGAGGGCGTAGAAGAAAATAATGCTGCTGAAGATTTTTTCTTGCTTTCCCCTTCCCCATTTTTACTTTTCGTGCTATTGAAACCCCATACAGAAGGTGAACCAGGAAAATGAGTTAAAGGAAAAAAACTGAACGGAAATAAAATATGGTGGTTTACTCTGAAAAATTGTTTAGTGTGATAAGTGCTGGAGGGGCGGGGCCCCAACGCCCCCCGTCACGAGCCGCCGCTGGTTTGTGACGTGCAAGATTTCCACATAACGCTCTAAATTAACAGTAACTGCGCTTTCTCTACCGTCTTCAAAAAAATGTGGACCGATTATTCCTTGCGTTGACACTGTAGCCCATACGGTGACTTTAGATAAATGTAGGAGTTTTTGATGCTTTTGTTTCGGTTTCGTTGCACTCCAGTAACGACAGTTCTGCTTATGTACAAACTGAAACCTCTGATCGGCATGCAATGATGATCTAGGCATATTTAAAATACGCGTTCACTTACGAACGGAAAGGTCCTGATTGCCAAGAATGGACTGATTCACCGTTTCCACATTTTCGTCATTTCGTGATGACTTTGGTCTCCCGGACTTACGTTTATCCACTGTTGAACCGGTTTCTTCAAACTTCTTAACCCATTTCCTGATGAGGAGAACACTTAGCGCAACTTTACTAAGACGTAAACCATGATGACTGCAGAACTTTCTCTGCGCTACAGTGTTTTTGTTTGTAAAATTCACGCACACACAAGGCACGGTCTGCTCTCCAGAAACGCTCCATACCGAGAAAATTTTTAAAGACGGGGTTATCGATTGACACGCGCCCCGTGCCCCTCGCTGTTGTTGCATTTGCGTAGTTAGCCAATGAAATAGCAACTGTCTTATGGGACATCTTGTATAATGAAATAAAGGTAAAAGCGAAAAGAACCAGACTAGAAACAAATATATAGAGAAAACAAAGGTGACGGAAAAGAAAAAGAAAACTAACTGAAAAAGAAAACAGCACTGGATAATCAGCGATGATATCATTAAAGTGACATCATTATTGTGAATAAAATTTTAGTTAGCTGGGAAGCAAAGTCAATAAAATACAACATTACAGGATATATCAGTATAATGAAGAGTAACAAAATTACTTACTTCTTGCAGTATGTTCGAAGATTTAAACTTATACAAAGGAACACTAAAGTTAAGATATATAAAACACTGATTCGGCCAGTAGTCACTTATGGCTGCACGACGTGGACCCTCCACAAAGAAAGCAGTCTTTAAAAGAAGATTACTGGGAATAATTTTTGGTGCTGTGAATGATAATGGGAACTGGACGATCAGATAAAACTTCGAAATCAAGCCATTACATTACTTAGATCAGTGAAACAACTGACGAAATTGTCAGAAAGCCGAAGAGAATCATATAGGGACGAATATTGAATATTCGGATATATTATTATATATGAATGAAGAGAGGTAGACACAAAGAGAGGTAGACAAACAAGAACTACTGCTCAATAAAAACTGGCAAAGGGCTGTTGATGATGCATCTGAGGAATGGATGTATAGATGAATAAATGGATACTGAAGATGGATTCCGATGAAAGATCAAGGCTCACTGACTGCAGCACAGCACACAGGAGAGCACCAGAAGAAAAAGAAAAAGAAGATGGTAAAATTTGACGAAATTAGTCGAAGAAATTATAGGCTTTAGCAATAAGGAGATTTTATTGAAGAGTAATATCAACAACGAAACGTTTCTCAATTATGTTGCATTAGGCAGACTACACATATTTCCTAAAATGAAAAACATTACTTTTGTTAAATGTCTACTAGATATTAAAAAAACTCTTTTTGAAAAATCCTTTATAAAGATTAAGAAGAAAGAGAATAGTGTGGATAAGCATGGAGAAATAAACAAAGTGTCTCAAACGCGTTGTACACATGCTTCAAGTTCGTTTAAATTTACTGGCGACTGAGGTAATTGCTCGAGAATTTGACCAGTGTTATCCTATTATGTTCTAAGATATGTATCCAAAATGTCGCTAGAGCAGACTGTTCTAAAAATTGTATTGTTGGCGAGCTGTATGCGGTCCGGCGTTATCTTATTGAAAGAGGATATTTGGAAGAGTTTGCAGTAAATTCCTGTAGTAATAGCTGTATGCGATTCTGGAGCGAAAGTGAAATTTCCTCTTTCATTCCTCAAACGTGTGATCCTTCTACGTGCATCATATAAATCTTAGAAAAATCTAGACTTATCACAAAAGCAAATCGAGATCTTATCCATGTCTAAATAAGGGAACAAGCGCAAATTGTCTTGTTATTTCAAGAAAACTTAAACCAACTTATTTCTAAATTCGAATAATTTTCTGACGTGCTATCTTCTTCTTTTTCATATTCCCCTTACAAAAAAGTCGTGAAAAGTGAAACTCATTCCGTTTGCAGCCTTTTTGGGCTACTTCTCACCAGCGTTTTCTATATCTGGCTTCCTTGGTTGCTTATTGGAGAGATGAACCACTTAAGTACTTAATTTGATCTAGCCATCTTTTTGGAGGTCCATCCCTGCATTCAATATGGCCAAAAAATATTAGTATTCGTTCCACTGAGAACCCAGGCCAGCACTTCCCTCAGGCTATCAACCCTTGGTTTTGTGCTTACCCATTAGTGTATCAGGAAGCCTACCGACTGGCAAGTGACCAACGTAAAATACCTCTCAGAAGGCATCCGGCCATACCCAGCCTTTAACTGACGTGACTGAGGGGTAATTCGTTGTTGGATTTTACACTCTTGCCGAGAAACAATCACAAACATTTAAGGAAGTAAATTCAGACAGAAGAAATAGAGAAAAACAACCATCCGAGCGCTGGAATCGAACCAACTACCGCGCCAATGCGGTTTCGGCACAGCAGCGACAGGCCACCGCTCTACCGGCCGCGTCAACGCGACTGGCCTTTGTGGGTTCACTAATTTTATGTATAACAGATGCTTTCTACAGCATCAAAGTTAAAAAGAATCAATGCGGTTAAGGTCTTGTTTTTAATATATAGCGTATATAGCAATACTGAAAAAAACTAAGGTTTTTCTGGTTCCGTTCATTCGTATCTGGTTCCGTTATATACGCAAAACTCATCGGATATTCGATCTTCAATTTTCACCGCTGCTCTGTTTTTTTTGTCTTCGTATAGATGACTAATTAAGTCAATCAGGTTATCTGATCTCCCATTTCCTGCAGAATTTGTCATAATTTCTCCTTTTTTCGGCTATCAAACACCTTCCGATAATCAAGGAAACAGAGATATGCAGGATGATTGACTTTTAATAATGCTTATGGATTCCACAGTTGGTTTCTTGTAAAACATTTTGAAAATACTAGGATTTTAAATGATACACTTGTAGCTTTTTAATAGTTCAAACGTTTATTATAGATTTTGCTCTACATATGTTTCACCTTGTTAGGGCTTTCTTAAGAGTAGTTTGAACTAATACTAAGGCCAAACACAGTGTTTCCAAGTATACAGGTAAAATGATTTCTTTTTTATTTCTTGTTTTTTAATATCTAGTCTAATTATCCTAAATATTGGCTGGAATAAACCCGGCTTTTCAATTACAATATGATCTTATCTATTACCGGAGTGGAGTGTTTTGGAAATTTTGTTGGTCATTCGTAGTTATTAAATAACTATTTCGTAAGGATGTTTTTATTTTCAATATTTCTAGTAGGTTTAATTTTTTACTTTTCTTTTCTGAGTGCCATACTTTAATATTGTTTATATCTACAAAATGATTGTTTTCAATTCAATATGTAGACATTCCGGTACTTTTTATATTATTAAAGATATTTTTCTTTTTAAAGTGTTCTTTTATTCTACAATCTATACTTCTACCACTTTGACCGATATATGTATATAGCTTCACAATCCTTATAGTTAATTTTATATACACCCGATTTATATAAAGTATCCGTTTTATCCTTATTATTAACTAACATTCTACCCACATTAAGTTTATTTACACAAATAGTCTTACACATTAGTTTATTTAATTTTCT
Source organism: Cosmopolites sordidus (assembly GCA_031761425.1). NCBI lineage: Eukaryota > Metazoa > Arthropoda > Insecta > Coleoptera > Curculionidae > Cosmopolites > Cosmopolites sordidus. Next base: position 25,546 of record JARFXV010000015.1, read on the forward strand.
ACACACTGTATTACTAAGTTTAGAAGTGTAATTAATAAATTTAAACGATTTGTCTTTTTGCTTTTTAATGTTATAGAATTCTTGTAAATTCAACTTTGTTTATTTTAACAATTTGCCAATTAATCTTTCTATGTAGCCGTTATTATTTTTGTTTAGTGAAAAACTAACTCACTTTTGTATGAAAGTATGAATAAAATATCTAATAAATTACAATTTGATATTTACAGAAAACCGACTAAAACAGACACGGCTATTCACTTTAGTTCTAAACAATCTTGGCAAGTCAAAGTATCTCCTTTTCATAGTCTAATACATACGTTAGTTTCCACTAAACAAAGATAACTTGAATAAAGAGCTCTATACCATTAGACGGATAGCAAAAAACAACGGCTACAAAAACGAATTAATTGGCAAATTATTAAAATAAACAAAGAAAGTTAAATTTACAGAAATTCTATTACATTAAAAAGCACAAAGACAAATCGTTTAAATATATTAATTATACTTCTAAACTTTGCAATACAGGGTGTAAAAGATTAAATAAACTAAGTTGTAAGACTATTTGTGTAAATAAACTTAATGTAGGTAGAAGGCTAGTTAATAATAAGGATAAAACGGATACTTTAGAAAAATCGGATGTATACAAAATTAACTGTAGGGATTGTAAAGCTGCATATATCGGTCAAAGTGGTAGTATAGGTTAGAATAAAGAACACAAAATAGATATCTTAAATAATATAAAAAGCACCGGAATGTCTACACATTGTATTGAAAACAATCATTTTATAGATATAAACAATGTTAAATTATTACACTCAGAAAAGAAAAGTAAAAAATTGGACCTACTAGAAATATTGAAAATAAAAACATCCTTAAGAAATAGTCATATAATAACCAAAAATGACAAGCAAAATTTCGAAAACACCCCGGTAATAGATAAGATCATATTGTAATTGAATTGAATGTATACTTGGAAACACTATATTTGACTATTAGTACCAGTTCAAGATACTCTTGAGAAAGCCCGAACAAGGCCAACATATGTAGAGCAAATATGTATTATAAACATTTCAAACATTAAAAAGCTATAAGTGTATCACTTAAAATCCTAGATGATTGACTTCTCGGGCTTTCTTGATTATTTGTCGAATGTTGAATATCTGTTCACGTGTACCTCTCCCTGGAAAGAATCTAGCCTGGTCTGGAGCAATCTGTTATGATAAATAGGCTTTTAAGCGTTCGTTGATAATGTGAACGAGTATTTTGCTTTCATGTGAAATGAGAGCGATAAGGCGGTAATTTTCGCATTTCTCTCTAGCGATTCACTTTTTTATCTAAGTCTAGCGGTATACATGCTGAGATGACCTATCTTCCAGCGATCGGCCATAATCCTACCCTTCTTAGAAAAATCTAGACTTATCACAAAGGCAAATCGAGATCTTATCCATGTCTAAATAAGGGAACAAGCGTTAATCGCAAATCGTCTTGTTATTTCAAGAAAACTTAAACCAGCTTATTTCTAAATTCGAATAATTTTCTGACATGCTATCTTCTTCTTTTTCATATTCTCCTTTACAAAAAAAGTCCTGAAAAGTGAAACTCATTCCGTTTGCAGCCTTTTTGGGCTACTTCTCACCAGCGTTTTCTATATCTGGCTTACACTTCACCCATTTCTTTAATTACTTCTGTTGTGACTCAATCCAAATCTGGGACCTTATCATTTTTTCATACTGCGTATAACATTTTTTATGTCAGTTTTTTTAAATATTGGGTTCACGTGTTTCCAAATTAGGTGTGCTGGGATTATATCCATCTTGGAAGAGTTTGCTGCCTAGTGTTTTCATTCGGTTAAAATGCCATCGATGTCTATTATTTTTTCGTGCTGTGCTATACATTGAGAATATTTTCAGTTTGATTCAAATATATGTACTAATGGTTACACTTTTGTGGCTCCCAAGTATGGGTTGATGAAATATTTTAAATATGAAATGTGTAAAAATGGGATTCTTTAAATGATTACATGAACTTTAACCTTTCAGTGGTCGCGCACGGTATGGAACACCGGTGCATCAGTAAAACAGGTTTATTTTAAATGGCCAGGTAAACTCGTGAGTCTATGTACCTCTCGCAGAGGTTCTTGCCTACACATTGCCGCAGTGGATTTTTGCCTGAGCGTTCATTATATGTGCAACAGACGCAAACACGGTGTTTCAAACCGGTTGAGACTGCTAACGCTATGAAATTTCTGTGATACGTGATTTGCATTGGCATCTGAAATGTATATTTTTTGGTAAGTATTTATCTATTATTATTCTAGATTTATATAATTATCAATTTATATTTAGATATTGACTACGAGAAAGAGCAAGAAAATTTATTGAGACTGCTAGAAGAAGTACCTAATGGAGATATATATGAAGACGAGGAGGAATCAGACGAAGAGGATAATGTTGGGGAAAGATCTGAAGATAGCGACCCAGAACAAGAATTTGATGAAAAGGAAGATGGAGAAATAAATGGCACTGGGCCATATTTTATGGGAAGGAATAATAGAACAAAATGGAGCAAACATTGTTTTCCCAAAAATGTTAGAACTAGGAAAGATAATTTAACTTTTCACTTACCTGATCCCAAAGACTGCATTAGGGAAAAAACCTCTCCTGTTGAAATATGGGAATGTTTTTTGATAACGAAATTATAAACAGCATCGTGAATTTTACTAACATTAAAATAGAAGCAGAAGCAGAGAATTTCAGTCACAGCAGGAACATATAGCCAATAAATATAGACGAAATAAGAGCACTTATTGTCTATTATATCTTGCAGGTGTGAGAAAGATAAATTTATGTGTCTAGAACCCCAGTTTTAGAATGAAACAAAAGATTTTTCAGTGCAAAAATAGGTTACTTTATGTATGGGAACATTTAATTCTTTTGGTTAAAGTTTTATGGGCGTTTTTTACTTTTGTTATTGTTAAAATTAAAATAAAATTATTGTAAACCAATTTTCGAAAATAAGTGGTAGGTTGGATACTTATTGTCCAGTTGGTATGATAAATAATAAATGAATAAATCCCGATACTTTTTGTTTTGAGTAATATCACGAATAAATGTTAACAAATCTTACCAGCCTTTAGTGCAGCGACATGTGTCACAAGACATTACACCATGTTCACATTTTGATATCGTTTCAGTTTTATCAAATTCCTTACATTTGCAAGCATCCGCAAATTCTAAATCTATAGTCACATCTTCATTAATATTTTTTTCTGTTACTGTAATTGATGTCTGTACATATTAAAACATATATTTAATACATTGCAACAACTAATGAAAATATATTGAACATTACCGACTGGGCGTTGTCGATCCATTCTTTTAACGTCAACTGTACCTCAAATTCTATTTCTTTGTACTCCTTGATATTTCGACAAATTTGCGTTTCTTTTTTAAAATGTGCTTTGTCACAATCGCTAAAAAATTTCACTTCAAGCTGTGGTATATGAGATGTGTTGGTTGAAAACTCCACTTGCCTACAATAACATCAAAAAATATTATTTGGTGCAGTGCATACTAAATTATTTACGAAGTTTGTTCGAAAAGTTCTCCACCTGACACTAAAATGGTGTAAGTAACCAAATCATACTAAAAGACTATGATAATTATCAAGTATGATTCGATATATGGCGTGCTGCGAACCACAACGGACATACAAAAAGAGTTAAAGAGAAAATGGTTCTATCTGCAGGAAAAGTTATAGTTACGGTTTTCTGAGATTTTCATGCTGTGGTGCTGGCAAAAGGTAAAATCATTACTGAAAAGTATGACTGAGTTAACTGAAGGGTGTTGTTCAGGTTAAACGTACATATTTTGCCAAAAGGAAAGCGTGCTTTCACCACGATAATCTGTTAAATTAATACTTAATAAATATAATTAAAAGAGAAGCAGTGTACTGTCTACTTTATCACACTAATTATTAACATAGAATAATTAACTGTATTATTAAATACAGATTGTACGACCAGACGAACTATATTTCGTTTTGATCATTAGGAGGAAAAAAAATCATCCACATCTTAAGACCAGTTTCGTTCTTTAAGAACTCGTCAGTTAAGATCCGCTGTTTTTCTCTGGAAGTAAACGAATCAGACCCAGTCGTCTTTAATTCCGATCATTACAACAAGTTAACGCTATACAGTAACGCCACCTAGCGGTCGGTGTGCTACTAGTATATTTCGATCTCTAACTTTCGACAGGTGGTCACCCTTGCAGGCTAATTAGCCAATTCTTACCTGAATGCCAAACTGTAAGCCAACATTTTTTACCAAGAGGTTCTTAAAAGACTTCGAAAAAGGGCCATTCGGGTGAGACCGAACATCAAGAACACTTGGATGCTGCATCACGACAATGGTATTTGCCACACAGCGATTTCAATTAATGAGTTTTAAGCAAGTTAAAACATCACTGTGGCCTTGCAACCTTATTCACCAGACTACTTTCTTTTCACAAACTTGAAAATTTACCTCAAAGAACACCATTTTGGGATATTGGAAAATATTAAAAAAGCATTAACCGACCAGCTGAAGGCTATTCCAGAATTGAAATTCTCAATTGCAATTTTAATAAAAAGTTATTAATATAATAAAATATAAAAAATTCAGTCTCGTTACTCTATTTATACACCTAGCGTTAGGTTTCATAGCAGCAATTGTATTCCGGGCTCCCACGCCCAAAAATATATTACTATGTCATCAAAAACAACAAAACAATGAAGCTAATTAGTAATAAAATTTGTAATTGGTAATGTATTTTTCTAGATTGAGTGTTTAACCCTAGAACGCCAGACTATCGTAAATTTTACGATGTGCATTTTATTTTTGTAGGAAATATAGGCTCCTATTTAACCGCGCGCCCTATGACCTTTAGTAGCTTCTCTCCCATTATACTTCAGCACGTCGATGCAAAAAAATGTCAGATTAGTTTGTTTTATGTCGTTTATGATGTAGGTGTAGTCAATTTGACGATAGTCTGGTATTAACGTAAGTTTATCTGTTTTGAAAATGCAATTGAATTGTTTTGTTTTTTGTTTCTGGCGATTAGTTATTTTACCTTTGGTGAAAAAAACTAAGGTTTTTCTGGTTCTGTTCATTCTTATCTGGTTCCGTTATATACGCAAAACCCATCGGATATTCGATCTTCAATTTTTACCGCTGCTCTGTTTTTTTTCTTCGTATAGATGACTAATTAAACCAATCAGATTATCTGATCTATAGATTTATGTCATTTATGATGTGGGCGTAGTCAATTTGACGATAGTCTGGTATTAACGTAAGTTTATCTGTTTTGAAAATTCAATTGAATTGTTCAATTTTAATGTTTTTGGCGATTAGGTATTTTTCATTTGAGTAAATTTTAACATATATTGTATACTTTTTTCAAATAGCGTTGAGTAAGAAGCCAAAGATGCTGAAAAAGCTAGAGAAATTGAACGTATTATGACAGGGGATATTTCAGACGATAATGGCGATGAATTGGAAGTCAGCGAATTTGAAAAAGGCGCTGTGGAAGTGGGGTTAACACATTCAGATTCCGATTCGGAAAATAATTTGGAGTTGACTAATAATGAGATCGATTTAGAGCTGGCAGATAGTCAAACAATAATTGGGAATAATGATGACAATGATTATTCAGATGAAGATGATATACCGCTAGCAACAATTTCTAAAAGAATATATTTTATTACTACCTTCTAAAAATTTAAAAAGGAAAAATGAACACAATAACTATACTAATAAAGAAATTCAGCCTAAGTCGGAGAAATATAAAAGCAAAGATTCGACAATATCTGAGGCTTCAAAGATGGAATTTTAGCTCTAATTGATCTAATTTTCTCCGTTACAATGAAACATAACCACCTGAATGCTTGACTGCTGTTTGATGAAACTTTGTCAAGTTCATATTACAGAGCTTCCATGAGTTGCATATGCTTCATTGTCCTTTTAGAGTCACTAAACGGTGATTACAAACAAACATTTTGATGACAAATAAACTAGGTTGGTAAACAAATAAATTTGCTAATTTATAACTGTAATAATCCTTCTTTTTCTATCGTTTTCAGAGTCGAAAGAAGACTTATTGATCCATTTGCACCTATTCGTGAAATATTGAACATCTTTATAACTAAATAGTTATAAACTCTTTATAGCGAGTTACAACAAAATCTCACACTGTGCCTCATTTCACATAAAAAGTCAAAATTTAACATAAATATTTTTTTCATATAAAAATACCATCTAAATTTCCGACTTTTTCCGTGAATTTTTCAAAAATGTCCTTTCATACAAACCTTGTCCTGACAATTACGAACACAATAACAAAAAAATTAGCCAAATCGGTCGAGCCGTTCTCAATTGATGCTCCGTTATATACACACCCTCACACACACACACTCATATCTTACTATTGACGAACAGCTCTTCAGCTTCTTATATTCCGAACAAGCCCGCGAAATATTGGATCAAAATTGTCATGGTTTGCGACTCCAGTATCAAATACATGATTGATGCAAGCCCATACTTAGGCAAAGGTACACCAACCGGTGGTGAACCAATAGCTTCTCATTATGTGAAAGAGTTAACCAAAGCCGTCCATGGAAGTAATATAAATATTACCACGGATAATTGGATTACTTCGGTAGAATTTGCAGATGAACTACTGAAAGCTCCCTATAATCTTACTTTAGTGGGAACTATAAGAAAAAATAAAAGGGATATTCCTCAGAAAATGCTTAAAACATATAAGAGAAATCCCGGTATATCAATGTTTTGCTTTGCCCAAAACAAAACATTGATTTTGTACATGTCAAAGAGAAATAAAATAGTCATGTTGCTATCTACAATGCATTATGCACCCACAATAAACAAAACTACAGGCAAATCTTATATTGTTCAAACATACAATGCAACAAAGCTGGTATAGACACTTTTGACCAGCTATGTTCCAATACAAACTGCGGTCACAAAACAAGGAGGTGGCCACTGGCTGTAATTTATGACATATTAAATATGGCTTCAATAAATTCTTATATCGTTTATTGTCATAATACCTACAAGATATATAGAAAACCTGTAATTCGCCCAGAATATATGCTACAAATGAAAAATGTAAATGCCAAAAAAGTAAATTCTCATAATATATTAATTGTAATTTAAGACTAAATATTAAAGTATGTCACTACAACCGAGTTAATATGGTATACATGTTTACTCTTATCATGGAACTATTTCTATATAACGCAAATTTACACAAGTGGAGAAAATTTTGATTAAAATATTTCATAATTTTTTATTATAACAGACACATATAAAAGACATCAAAAATAGTTTAATTAAAAAAAATGCATATCAATATATTACCCAACGTTTACTAAGCCTACTTCATGTGGTATCAAGAGTAGAAGAGAAAAGAGTACCAATAATAGTATCAGATACTATTATTGTAAATAAATTAAAAATAATATGTTTAAAATTTGTGAATGTTATGCTGGCGCTGCAATGGATAGTGTGTTCCTTTTCAGTTGCTTCTAAAACATTTATAGATTCAAAGCTCTTATTTTTATTATATTTTATATTTTATACCCTATACAAATTTCCTTTCACTTTTATCTATACCCACTGAGCCACATTATCTATCGTACGACAGCATTTTTAAATGTAAATACTGTAAGCAGGGAAAGATGAAGTTAAGATGTAGAAGTTAAAGCGCTTCTCTGGAGCAAGCAACACATAGTTGACTTTTCGATGGTTAACGAACCCAGATCGTTCGATTACACGTCGAGGGCTCTCTCCAGTTAAGCTATCCGCCCTATACAAATTCACTTTCACTTTTATCTACATCCATTGAGCCACATTGCCTATCGTACGGTAGCATTATTAAATTTAAATACTGTAAACAGCGAAAGATGCAGTTAAGGTGTAGAAATTGATGCGCTATAGCACCATCTAGTGGCGAGGTACAATAAAGTGGATAGCGCAAAAATATTGACCGTGTTCAAATATTTATGTATACCAATTTTGATAGCGATTGATTATACGGTGTAGAAGTTCATTCCTGCAGCTCAGTCTAGAGACGACTTACAACAAAATTGATAGCATAAAAAAACCTTCTCCGTGAAAAAATACTTATATATGCCACTTTTCATGGTGATCGGTCAAACTGTGTCGGAGTTTATCGATCTCATCTCATATATACCAACATCCATTTATATACAGATATATATATATATATATATATATATATATATATATATATATATATATATATATATATATATATATATAGACACACACACACACACACACAGTTGAACCATCCAAAGAATACTCATGCGTCATATTTTTATCCATACGACTCAAATGAAACATTAGTCAAATTAATGTTAACTTTCATAATGGACGACGTGTTTAATGCTAACTTTCATAATGGACGTGGTTAGTACCTCGAAAGACGGATATTTATGTTTATGATTTAAATTCGGGATACATTTATTTGTACATATTTATAACATGAAATTATAAAACATATTATAAATCGATATTTTAACGTAAAATTTCGAGTGTTTGTCATGAAATTGTAAAGTTTTATGCCAAAGATCGATCGAAAAATTTTGTAGGTTAAAATTGTACGAACTTCAAGTTATCAGGAAATTTTAGGGAAACAGACAATGAATTAATTTGTTATTGGTCCAAATCATTATTTTATTTACTCTATAAAGATTATTGTCGAGACCAATTTTTTTTATAATGAAAACGCTGTCAAGATATGGCTTATTATTGTGGTGTGTTCATATATTTTTTTCTTTATTTGGGTTTTTCGCCACGATCTAAAACTCAAAAAATATCAAAAATATCTGTTCTTATGTAAATAATCACTATTGCAAATAATCACAACAAAATTAAAAAAAAATAAAAATGTTCTAGAAAAATATACAAACTTTTAACGTTAACGTTTCGGGAAGTATTCTCCTTATCGAACATACTGCTCTTGCCCGAATAGATACGTATTGATTCTTTATCTCCTTCTTTCTCGTTCGGTAAAGAAAAAAAACATTGATACAATGTCTATGATATAGAAAATTTATGACATATATATATAATATATATATATATATATATATATATATATATATATATATATATATATATATATATATATATATATATATATATATATATATATATATATATATATATAAATATTGTGGGTGCATAATGTATTGTAGATAGGGATCGCCCCCAAGGTGTAAAGGTAAAAAATCTCTTTATTAAAAAAATACTATTTAATTACAGTTGTAATTATTTTTAGTCTCACCGCTGGTTCACTATCACAGTTCACTATCACACACACAAAAAACCCAAGTACACCACTGGTCGGCCACTTTATATTCCCTTCTTCCTGTTCGAGAATATTACTTTCCTCCTCTTGATATTGACGCTGATGTTGACACTGACACTCCCAATTTTTTATCCGTTATACCGGCTGCTTCACTGCCCCCTCCTTAAGGAGATTTTGTCCGTAAATCCATCCTGATCATCTTTTCTATGTCGATATTGGCAACCTTTGCATTTCCTGCAGCCCGATGTCTTCTCTCTTCTGGCCATTCGTCTTGGGTGGAAACTGCAGACCAAAATGGTGATCCCGTTGAGTTTGAATATCTCCTCCAGCATAATCCATACCAGCCTCCAATCCAGACGGCCCAACCCGCAAGTCAATTTCTATATTACTAACTTGCTAGTGTTCTGGTCCAGAAGCTTTGCTCTCAGGTCGTATAAGGTATTCAAGATGGAGAGATATGACGGCTTCTCATGACTGGCTGTCTTGTTCACCAGATAAACGATTGTTCTGTTGATGATTTGCTGGTTGGTTGTTATCTCCAAAGCATCACCAACATGTGGATTATGCCTCCTAAGGTTGGATACCTGTCCGAACTTCTTAAATATGACTGCGATTCCCTAGGACATCTGCAGATTTTCGGCTACGCAGTGGGCCAATGCGTATTCCTCGGTGACAGTAAACAGGTCCTGTTGTACTTCTATAGTGACGCCATGTAGACTCTTCCGACTAGTGAAATATCTGTCCACAAATTCTTCAAAATTGAGCTCGGCGGGAAGGTCCATCCGACATATCCTGCCTTCTGCATTACTATCGTCCCGATCACCGGTAAAAGGCATCATTCCTTTGAAATGGATGATTCTTGGTTTCCCTCGCGATAGTCTTAGTCTGATAGTGTTCGACTTTCAGAAAAAGGGCGGACTCAAAATTTCTCCCCTGATCGGAATGCAACTTCAGGGGTACTCCAAAGCGACAAATCCATTCTTTCACAAGGGCGTCTGCAACAGTGGCAACTTCCTGATTCGGCAAGGCGTAGATTTCCGCCCATTTACTGAAGTAGTCCATCACGACCGGCTTTGTCCACCGCCACACGTTCAAACGGGCTGCCAACATTATACTACCGCATGGGAGCTCTCCGGCGTTTCTGAGGCCCGATACTGACTGCGCAGACTAGGCATTTTCTGCACCATTACTTGACATCTATTTTGCAGTTTACCCATTAGAAATGTTCCCTCAACCTGGCGAGTGTCCTCGTCAATCCAAAGTGACCACCGCTTGTCCCGTTGTGCACATCTGTCAGTACTTCCTGAACATGATTCTCCGGAACCAGAACCTGGGTCTCGGCCATCAGGATTCTCCACAAGCCGCGTCAGAACACCGCCTTGAATTTTCAAGAAATTCCATTGGGCCCAGTAGGATTTCACAACTGTGGCATACCGGGAAACTTCCTCTCACGTTGGCCTACGATGCTCTCGTTTCCAATCAATAATCAGCTTCAAGGTGGGATCTTCCTCCTGGTGTTTCTGCACATCAGCTGGCGTCCATAAATCGCCCACCACCATTGTTCTATTTACTAGAACTTCTTTTTGCACAACCCGATAACAGTGTTGACAATCTTCTGGGCAGGGTCTTCTGGATATGGCATCGGCATTCCTATGGAAGTCAAACTCCTGCAGACGCTCGATCCATCGCGCTACCTTGCCTTCCGGATTCTTAAACTGGAGGAGCCATTTCAAGGCGGTATGATCGATTCTCAGTAAGAACTTTCTCCCGTAGAGGTATTTGTAGAAATGCTCAATAGATTTGACTACAGCCAGTAGCTCACGGCGAGTGACACAATAGTTTCGTTCCGGTTTCGACTGGGTCTTACTAAAGTACCCGATGACCTTTTCCTGACCGTCTTGTATCTGTGACAGCACGGGACCTATCCCAACGTTGCTTGCGTCTGTGTTCAGGATAAATTTCCCATCAGGCAGTGGATAACCCAGGATAGGGGTGCTGGAACGCTCGGTGACATTCTCCAGTCCATTCAAACCGTATTTCGCCTTGAGTGAGCTTTGTTAACGGTTTGGCGATGTTATCAAACCCTGATAAAAATCGTCGGTAGTAAGTACATAACCCCAAGAAGCTTCTAAGTTTGTTTGTCCTTAGGTACTGGCCAACTTTCGACAGTTTCAATCTTAGCAGCTTTAAGCCAGATACCCTTAACTTCTCGAACACCCCTTCTAGGTTCTTCATGTGGTCTTTCAACCTCTCGAAGGTGGCGGGGGCATTATACACCTCAAATGGCATGACAGTAAACTGCCATAATCCCGTGCTCACGGTAAAAGCTGTCTTCTCTCGGTCACTCCAGTTCCACCTGCCAGTAACCTCTCTTCAAATTCAGTGTGGAAAAAATCTTTGATCCTGCCAAGATGTCCAGAGTATCATCTATCAGGGTCTAGCAGTCCATCCATAAACGCCCGCACAGCCAAGCGTTCCATCACATTCTCCGAAGTAGCAGGATAAGCTAAACGAACCAATCGAGCAACATCAGCTTCGAATTCCTGCAGGATCTCGCTGGGCTTCTGGATGCGGTTCTTCAACTGGGAATGGTAAAAGTGCTCCGGATGGATTTGGCCAAATCGTAGTTCCAGGCGTTTTACTAACTGCTGATAGCTCCTCTGCTCTTCCGCTGGAATGGTCTGCAACATATCAGTGGCTTCTCCTCGCAATGCCAAAGTGTCAAAGCCGTAGCCCTCTCCCTATCAGCCCCACCATCAGTCTTGCCATCAAACTGTGAAGGTTTCATCCGCACGCTCGTCATGTGGTTCTTGCTGGGCTCATCAGGAACGGATAACGTGCTATTCGCTAATTTTTGGTTGACTTCCTTATTCAAACAGTGCATAGCCTACTGAATTTCCGTTCCAATTTTTTTTTGTTTATTAGGCAAATATATTACAAAAAGGAATCACTGGGAAATTTTTTCTCCATTTGGTTTTTTGCTTTTACCCAGTGATTCTTTATTTGCATAAGAACAGATATTCTTGATATTTTTGAGTTTTAGATCGTGGCGAAAAACCCAAATAAAGAAGAAAAAAATTATGAACACGCCACAATCATTCAGACATTACCCAAATTCTTTTCTCAGCTTATCCTCCAGGTCTTCTAGATTTTTGTGGACTTTGTTTTCAAGGTTTTCCAGGTTTTTATTCAACATTTCAGGATTTGTCTGTAACTCATCTCGGAAACTCTCCACATCTTTTCGCATGCTTTCGGTGTTCTCCTGCAATTTAGTTTCTATCTTGCATTCGAGGCTCTCAGCATTGCTTTGAAGCCTACTTTCTATCTTGCTTTCTAGGATTTTAATCACAGAATTCGTGTCGCACGGAACTTCGAACAGGTATTCCTCAGAATCCAGAACGGAAAACATCTCGGAAACGGTCCACATCTTTTCGCATGCTTTCGGTATTCTCCTGCAATTTAGTTTCTATCTTGTATTCGAGGCTCTCAGCATTGCTTTGAAGCCTACTTTCTATATTGCTTTCTAGGTTTTTAATCACAGAATTCGTGTCGCACGGAACTTCGAACAGGTATTCCTCAGAATCCAAATTGTGGTTAATCAAAGCCTTCCCCAATCTCGCTTGCAGCACACTTTTCACACCGGAGATGTCCAAATCACGTTCTTCCAGCTCTCTTTTCAAGTCCGCCACTTTCAAGTCTTTCGAAAGCACTCTTTGCGAAGCCATATTGCCTCTTATTTACTAATTGCCTATAAAAATTTATTGGCACCTTCTGACACTTCCTTCCTTCCTTCTGACACTGACACTTCCCATTGTTTATCTCCGTTATACCGGGTTGCTTCATATATATATATATATATATATATATATATATATATATATATATATATATATATATATATATATATATATATATATATATATATATATACAGTTGAAGGGATAGGTGGGGCTCCTTCCCGGTCAAACAACCAACAAAAGTGTTCATTTAAGCGGAGACGCAGGTTGTTGTGTGTTCCACATGAGATTGTGGAACCCAACAGTTGGGTGTGTGATGACACTCAGTCACTGCTGTCTCATTGGACGCAGTCCAAGAAAATCTAACACTACATATATACGCCATCCGACGGGAGGTCGGCGAAAACAAGGGTTGTTGGCTGTGGATGGGGTCTCCTTATTCTTGATGGTATAGTATATGGCGGTGCCCTGACGAGTCTGAACCTCGATAGACCAAACATATGTCAGCCAGTAGAAGGGATAGGTGGGGCTCCTTCCCGGTCAAACAACCAACAAAAGTGTTCATGGCATATATAGGGCATATATTATGTATGGAAACTGTTCAACTTTAGTCCTCTTTTCGGCTGAAGGCTGAAGAGAGGTCATCTGATTTTGGTAGGTCACGGCAAAGAGCTCCGCCTTCTCCGCCCCTGTGACGGCGTGAGTATCACCCGTCCTCAGGGGGGCAACCGGTGCTCTCGCCTTTCCCAGCAAGTGATTGGCCGTTTTCCATAGCGATCGATCGGTCCTGTCGATTGACGCTAGAAAATCGTCCCATCTGTCCATCCTGAACTCTCTGAGAGCCTGTAAAGACTCCCTTTTGGCTTCGTTTGCACGTCGCCCGAGCTCAGGATCGCCAGTCAGGCGATAGCGTCTGTAAAGTCTGTTTTTCAGACGGATTTTCTCTTTCACCTCGGACGGGATGTCTAAGGTGGTCCGAGAAGGGTCCGTCTTGAAACTAGTCGCCACATTCGTGGCTTCTATTATGTCATTAGTTAGTTTTTCGACCGCATCCTCTAGCTGCTGAACGCTATCAATGCGCGGGTTGGGCCCGCTGTTTTGCAAATGCTCTTGGAATTTGCTCCAACTGATGTTAGATACCTTTCGCGGTGGGAAGGTGTCCACCTTGGTACCTATGGTTAGGATGACCGGGTAATGATCCGACGTAAGCTCGTGGACAACCTGGACAGTGCATTGATTCGTTAGATTTCTCACGATGAAGAAATCTAAGAAGCTACTGAGTCGGGATGGTTCGTCCGGGAGAAGTAGGTTCAGCCCGTATCTATCCGCCATAGATAACAGGTCAGCACCCCTCTTGTCTGTCCATCTCGAACCCCACATTTGGTTGTGTGCGTTGTAGTCTCCTCCAATGATGACTGGAGTGTTGTTAGTCAGGAACCTGCCCACTTCGCCAGAATCGAAGTTATTGCAGGTTCTCTGGTACCAAGAAGATAGGTTTACAGGACTACCTTCTAGAGCCACTTGCACCGACATCACCTCTGAGAAAGTAAGGCCCGTCGAAGGCAAAAGGTTGTGTCTGATTCCTCTCTTGACGAGTAATAATCAGACCACCCTTCGCTCCGCCGAGTCGGTCCTCCCTATAACAGCAAAAGTTCCTCACGCTGAACCGTTGGCTCGGCTTGAGGAAAGTTTCCTGAATCAGGGCCACGTCGATGCCGTGATCTTCTAGAAACGCAATTAATTCCAACTTTTTCCCGTTCAAGGAGTTGGAGTTCCAGGTCATAACGCGCAATGAATCTTTATTGTTCATTGGCGGTTTGGAACATGGCTATTGCTGCGTTCAATTGCTGCTGAACCATAGCAGCCATCTGAAGCATCATGTTTTCCATCATTGCGAAGAAGTCCGGCAACTGGATTTTTGTGGCTTCCATCCTTGGAGCGGCCTGTGTTGGGGCAACCGTCTCGGCGACCGGGGCCTTTCTATTGGTTTGCGTCCCCCAGACGAATGTTGGTGGTGGAATTTTCGGCGGAGGTTTTACTGGTGAGCTCTCCTGAGGTTTTTTGCCCTCCAACCTGTTCGGGGTTTCCTGGGGCAAATCTTGGAGTTAGCTGGGTGGGGACCACCACAGTTAACACATTTAGCCGGGGTATTCCTCGGCTTTTTACAATCTTTGGAGGCGTGATTGTTCGAACACCTCATGCATTTGGGTGGGGCATGGCACTTCTTGGCGGTATGAACCCTAGCTCAATGAGCTCTTCTCTGATCTCGTCCTCCGTGACCGTTTCCACGATATTGCGGAGCAAGACGTGGAGCTGCTTTTCATGCCTAGTGCAGTAAGTGTGATAGGGAATTTTCTCACTATCCAAGAATGCCGTCAATTTCCTATAATCAGTTGACGTTTTGGGCTGAATCTTGACCCCTTCTGGGCGATTCAGCGCCTTGTCAGTGCCGATTTTTTTCCTTGGTTATGAAGGTCATGACCTTCATGTACTGCATTTTGCTACGCAGTATCACCGGCGGGACTTTTTCAGTCTTTGCTGCCGGAGATTTCTTTACGGTAGCCTCTTTGGCCACCGGGGTTGGAGCGGCACTAGGTCCTGCCTCTCCGGCGGACCTTTTCTTTGGCGCCTGCTCTAGCTGCCTCTCTTCCTCTGAGGAGGGCCTGTTTCGTTTAGCACGACGCCTTTTCCTGGCGGTGCTGACTTCAAAGTCAGAGTCGGAAGTTTCTCCGCCGATGGAGATAACTTCCCCTTCATTGTCTTCCTGCTCCATTCTGGAGATCACCGGAATTTTCTTCGGGGCCGCATTGGTACCCTTTGGCGATTTCAATGGGGGGAAATCGGTATCGTCCAATTTCCCATCGCCAATGATTATTTTAATTTCGTTCTGTCCTGTGGTGCAGGCGGTCTCCTTTTCAGCGTTAGGCGCCGGTCCGTTGGTGCGGCCGGTCTCCTTTTTTAAAATATTCGCCGACCCTTTGGTGCTGGCGGTCTCTTTTTGGGAATATTTTCCGTCCCGTTGGTGCGGGCGGTCTCTGGCCTTTTTTCCATGTCAATTTTCGCATTCAGCGAAGCCACCTGGTCTTTTAGTTGCTTGATGAGCTCTTTGAGCTCGAAAATAGTCTCATTCAGGCCGTGGTTATCCCTCCGGGCCTGGTTTAGTTCAGTCTGAAGGGCTGCGATGACGCCATCGGGCCCGTCGGACGGGCCCGGTAACACGAATGCCATTTATGCCAACAGTTCACAATAAAATATTAAAAAGCACTTCAAATAAGCAAAAGCAGCGCATAAGGCGCTGAATTGAAAATTTAAAAGCCTTAAGATATTTATTATTCTTGTTTTTATGCCCAAAGACTATCCTAGTACTCACCGGCCAGGATCGTCGGGGTAAACCTGTCGAAATATATTCCAGTACTCTCCACTGCACTCGATTCGCACTGAAGCGAATTAACGCGCACTAAAAACTGCGGGAAAATAGGTCGTTTCGAAAGAAACAACTTAATTCCGGAATATTCTTAGATAAAAGCCACGTGGAGCTACGATACACTTGGATAATATCAGGAGCATTAGCCAATGGGAGCTCTAAAAAGTGCGTCCTCACCGTGTAACTGCTCTGATTGGAATGACTTGGTTCTTTAACAAAACCCCACAATAAAAAATCTAATTTTGTAAAATTCGTTGATCTGGCTGGCTACGGCCCAGGACCGCCCCTACCAATCCATTTATATTCATAATTCGTGGCCTGCTAAAATGTGTAGGAGGCCCGTCTAGTTGTAACCACAGTCGTCTCGCTACAGTTAAAAGTAATTCTTCAATCCACTCTTCAAAATTATTTTGCAAAAAATTGAGTAAACTATCACCAGTAACTCTATTTTCAAAAAAATATGGCCAAAGGGGCCATAGGAGATTTCCGATAAAACCAACCCACACATTAAGGGATCATATATGCTGATAATCAAAAGAGATAATGAATCTTGGATTTTCACTGCTGTAATAGTTGAAGTTATGTCGCTTGACGTACCCATTTTTGTGGAAAGTTGCCTCATCCATGAATAAAATATACGTTCTATATAGGTTCTTCTCTATTTTTTTCTATTGCCCAGTTACAAAGAAGTATTCGATTACACTTAACAACTGTCAACGTCCATTTGTGAATTTCAAATTTCTTTAAATTTTTATGTTGAATTAATATGTATTTAACTGAAAGAGAAAGAATTGAAATACTAACTAACAATTGTTGGATACGGTCGACTATTTAATGAAGTAAAACATCACTAAGTTAACAGTTTCAAAAATGATTAGTTTTTTTTGTCTTCGTAATTTTGGACGACTTTTAATGCTGCCTAAATCATTAAATCTTTTCACCGTTTTTGAAACTGTTGACCTAGTGACGTTATTATTCTGATGTACTTCATTAAATACTCGACAAGCTTCTCTTTCAGTTAAATACATATTAATTCCATGACTTTAACACTGATTTGAAATATGCCACAATTAAAAAAAATATACCCAATAAGTGGCAAACATTTCCTGATGTTTGTGTATAAAATTTTTCTAAGAAATCTCAAAGCGTTCTCGAGATATTTGACGGTTTCCATACATAATATATGCCCTATATATGCCATGAACACTTTTGTTGGTTGTTTGACCGGGAAGGAGCCCCACCTATCCCTTCTACTGGCTGACATATGTTTGGTCTATCGAGGTTCAGACTCGTCAGGGCACCGCCATATACTATACCATCAAGAATAAGGAGACCCCATCCACAGCCAACAACCCTTGTTTTCGCCGACCTCCCGTCGGATGGCGTATATATGTAGTGTTAGATTTTCTTGGACTGCGTCCAATGAGACAGCAGTGACTGAGTGTCATCACACACTCAACTGTTGGGTTCCACAATCTCATGTGGAACACACAACAACCTGCGTCTCCGCTTAAATGAACACTTTTGTTGGTTGTTTGACCGGGAAGGAGCCCCACCTATCCCTTCAACTGTATATATATATATATATATATATATATATATATATATATATATATATATATATATATATATATATATATATATATATATATATATATATACAGTTGAAGGGATAGGTGGGGCTCCTTCCCGGTCAAACAACCAACAAAAGTGTTCATTTAAGCGGAGACGCAGGTTGTTGTGTGTTCCACATGAGATTGTGGAACCCAACAGTTGAGTGTGTGATGACACTCAGTCACTGCTGTCTCATTGGACGCAGTCCAAGAAAATCTAACACTACATATATACGCCATCCGACGGGAGGTCGGCGAAAACAAGGGTTGTTGGCTGTGGATGGGGTCTCCTTATTCTTGATGGTATAGTATATGGCGGTGCCCTGACGAGTCTGAACCTCGATAGACCAAACATATGTCAGCCAGTAGAAGGGATAGGTGGGGCTCCTTCCCGGTCAAACAACCAACAAAAGTGTTCATGGCATATATAGGGCATATATTATGTATGGAAACCGTCAAATATCTCGAGAACGCTTTGAGATTTCTTAGAAAAATTTTATACACAAACATCAGGAAATGTTTGCCACTTATTGGGTATATTTTTTTTAATTGTGGCATATTTCAAATCAGTGTTAAAGTCATGGAATTAATATGTATTTAACTGAAAGAGAAGCTTGTCGAGTATTTAATGAAGTACATCAGAATAATAACGTCACTAGGTCAACAGTTTCAAAAACGGTGAAAAGATTTAATGATTTAGGCAGCATTAAAAGTCGTCCAAAATTACGAAGACAAAAAAAACTAATCATTTTTGAAACTGTTAACTTAGTGATGTTTTACTTCATTAAATAGTCGACCGTATCCAACAATTGTTAGTTAGTATTTCAATTCTTTCTCTTTCAGTTAAATACATATTAATTCAACATAAAAATTTAAAGAAATTTGAAATTCACAAATGGACGTTGACAGTTGTTAAGTGTAATCGAATACTTCTTTGTAACTGGGCAATAGAAAAAAATAGAGAAGAACCTATATAGAACGTATATTTTATTCATGGATGAGGCAACTTTCCACAAAAATGGGTACGTCAAGCGACATAACTTCAACTATTACAGCAGTGAAAATCCAAGATTCATTATCTCTTTTGATTATCAGCATATATGATCCCTTAATGTGTGGGTTGGTTTTATCGGAAATCTCCTATGGCCCCTTTGGCCATATTTTTTTGAAAATAGAGTTACTGGTGATAGTTTACTCAATTTTTTGCAAAATAATTTTGAAGAGTGGATTGAAGAATTACTTTTAACTGTAGCGAGACGACTGTGGTTACAACTAGACGGGCCTCCTACACATTTTAGCAGGCCACGAATTATGAATATAAATGGATTGGTAGGGGCGGTCCTGGGCCGTAGCCAGCCAGATCAACGAATTTTACAAAATTAGATTTTTTATTGTGGGGTTTTGTTAAAGAACCAAGTCATTCCAATCAGAGCAGTTACACGGTGAGGACGCACTTTTTAGAGCTCCCATTGGCTAATGCTCCTGATATTATCCAAGTGTATCGTAGCTCCACGTGGCTTTTATCTAAGAATATTCCGGAATTAAGTTGTTTCTTTCGAAACGACCTATTTTCCCGCAGTTTTTAGTGCGCGTTAATTCGCTTCAGTGCGAATCGAGTGCAGTGGAGAGTACTGGAATATATTTCGACAGGTTTACCCCGACGATCCTGGCCGGTGAGTACTAGGATAGTCTTTGGGCATAAAAACAAGAATAATAAATATCTTAAGGCTTTTAAATTTTCAATTCAGCGCCTTATGCGCTGCTTTTGCTTATTTGAAGTGCTTTTTAATATTTTATTGTGAACTGTTGGCATAAATGGCATTCGTGTTACCGGGCCCGTCCGACGGGCCCGATGGCGTCATCGCAGCCCTTCAGACTGAACTAAACCAGGCCCGGAGGGATAACCACGGCCTGAATGAGACTATTTTCGAGCTCAAAGAGCTCATCAAGCAACTAAAAGACCAGGTGGCTTCGCTGAATGCGAAAATTGACATGGAAAAAAGGCCAGAGACCGCCCGCACCAACGGGACGGAAAATATTCCCAAAAAGAGACCGCCAGCACCAAAGGGTCGGCGAATATTTTAAAAAAGGAGACCGGCCGCACCAACGGACCGGCGCCTAACGCTGAAAAGGAGACCGCCTGCACCACAGGACAGAACGAAATTAAAATAATCATTGGCGATGGGAAATTGGACGATACCGATTTCCCCCCATTGAAATCGCCAAAGGGTACCAATGCGGCCCCGAAGAAAATTCCGGTGATCTCCAGAATGGAGCAGGAAGACAATGAAGGGGAAGTTATCTCCATCGGCGGAGAAACTTCCGACTCTGACTTTGAAGTCAGCACCGCCAGGAAAAGGCGTCGTGCTAAACGAAACAGGCCCTCCTCAGAGGAAGAGAGGCAGCTAGAGCAGGCGCCAAAGAAAAGGTCCGCCGGAGAGGCAGGACCTAGTGCCGCTCCAACCCCGGTGGCCAAAGAGGCTACCGTAAAGAAATCTCCGGCAGCAAAGACTGAAAAAGTCCCGCCGGTGATACTGCGTAGCAAAATGCAGTACATGAAGGTCATGACCTTCATAACCAAGGAAAAAAATCGGCACTGACAAGGCGCTGAATCGCCCAGAAGGGGTCAAGATTCAGCCCAAAACGTCAACTGATTATAGGAAATTGACGGCATTCTTGGATAGTGAGAAAATTCCCTATCACACTTACTGCACTAGGCATGAAAAGCAGCTCCACGTCTTGCTCCGCAATATCGTGGAAACGGTCACGGAGGACGAGATCAGAGAAGAGCTCATTGAGCTAGGGTTCATACCGCCAAGAAGTGCCATGCCCCACCCAAATGCATGAGGTGTTCGAACAATCACGCCTCCAAAGATTGTAAAAAGCCGAGGAATACCCCGGCTAAATGTGTTAACTGTGGTGGTCCCCACCCAGCTAACTCCAAGATTTGCCCCAGGAAACCCCGAACAGGTTGGAGGGCAAAAAACCTCAGGAGAGCTCACCAGTAAAACCTCCGCCGAAAATTCCACCACCAACATTCGTCTGGGGGACGCAAACCAATAGAAAGGCCCCGGTCGCCGAGACGGTTGCCCCAACACAGGCCGCTCCAAGGATGGAAGCCACAAAAATCCAGTTGCCGGACTTCTTCGCAATGATGGAAAACATGATGCTTCAGATGGCTGCTATGGTTCAGCAGCAATTGAACGCAGCAATAGCCATGTTCCAAACCGCCAATGAACAATAAAGATTCATTGCGCGTTATGACCTGGAACTCCAACTCCTTGAACGGGAAAAAGTTGGAATTAATTGCGTTTCTAGAAGATCACGGCATCGACGTGGCCCTGATTCAGGAAACTTTCCTCAAGCCGAGCCAACGGTTCAGCGTGAGGAACTTTTGCTGTTATAGGGAGGACCGACTCGGCGGAGCGAAGGGTGGTCTGATTATTACTCGTCAAGAGAGGAATCAGACACAACCTTTTGCCTTCGACGGGCCTTACTTTCTCAGAGGTGATGTTGGTGCAAGTGGCTCTAGAAGGTAGTCCTGTAAACCTATCTTCTTGGTACCAGAGAACCTGCAATAACTTCGATTCTGGCGAAGTGGGCAGGTTCCTGACTAACAACACTCCAGTCATCATTGGAGGAGACTACAACGCACACAACCAAATGTGGGGTTCGAGATGGACAGACAAGAGGGGTGCTGACCTGTTATCTATGGCGGATAGATACGGGCTGAACCTACTTCTCCCGGACGAACCATCCCGACTCAGTAGCTTCTTAGATTTCTTCATCGTGAGAAATCTAACGAATCAATGCACTGTCCAGGTTGTCCACGAGCTTACGTCGGATCATTACCCGGTCATCCTAACCATAGGTACCAAGGTGGACACCTTCCCACCGCGAAAGGTATCTAACATCAGTTGGAGCAAATTCCAAGAGCATTTGCAAAACAGCGGGCCCAACCCGCGCATTGATAGCGTTCAGCAGCTAGAGGATGCGGTCGAAAAACTAACTAATGACATAATAGAAGCCACGAATGTGGCGACTAGTTTCAAGACGGACCCTTCTCGGACCACCTTAGACATCCCGTCCGAGGTGAAAGAGAAAATCCGTCTGAAAAACAGACTTTACAGACGCTATCGCCTGACTGGCGATCCTGAGCTCGGGCGACGTGCAAACGAAGCCAAAAGGGAGTCTTTACAGGCTCTCAGAGAGTTCAGGATGGACAGATGGGACGATTTTCTAGCGTCAATCGACAGGGCCGATCGATCGCTATGGAAAACGGCCAATCACTTGCTGGGAAAGGCGAGAGCACCGGTTGCCCCCCTGAGGACGGGTGATACTCACGCCGTCACAGGGGCGGAGAAGGCGGAGCTCTTTGCCGTGACCTACCAAAATCAGATGACCTCTCTTCAGCCTTCAGCCGAAAAGAGGACTAAAGTTGAACAGTTCAGGCAAGAAATTTTATCTTACCAAGGAACTCCCAACCCTGGCTACTTGATCAGCCAAATAGTCTCGCCGAAGATAATACACAATATTATCCGAGGTCTGAAAGCTAGAAAAGTTCCTGGTCGCGACCGTATCTCTCCGATGCAGCTGAAACGACTACCTAACAAGCAAATAGCTCAGTTGACAAATATTGTCAATGCTACTTTCAGCACTACTCCAGCACTACTCCAGCACTTTCCATCTATATGGAAACATGCACAAATTATAGTAATCCTGAAAAAGGGAAAAATCTCAAAAGAGCCAAGTAGCTATAGACCTATTAGCTTGCTTAGCGCACTTGGCAAGATCGTCGAGAGAGCGACATTACACGCTCCCAACGGCGTTCTTGCTGACAAGAATATACTACCGAACGAGCAGCTTGGTTTCCGGAGGGGGCATGCGGCCGTCCACCAGGCGGCACGGCTCGCGACGGAGATCAGGCAGGGTTTCGGTGGCAGGCGCCATACGGGAGCCGTCTTCTTAGACCTCTCGCAAGCCTTCGATAGAGTCTGGCATCTTGGACTTATAGTCAAGATGCTCAGGCTGGGTATACCAAAAGACCTAGTCAAGCTCTTGGCATCATTTCTGACTGGACGCACTTTCCAAGTGCTCGTCGATGGCGCTTTGTCTTCAGTCCAACGAATCGAAGCGGAAGTCCCGCAAGGATCCCCTCTTGCCCCAGTAATTTTCAATGTCTACATGGAAGACTTTCCGAAAATTCCGCATGTAAAGACTGCTTTCTATGCTGACGATACCGCTTTTTATACGACAGCCCACGGGACCTGGCTGATCACCTCCAGGCTCCAAAGGCAGAGGTTAAAAGCCCTAAAATGGCTAGCCTATTGGAGGCTAGCAATAAATCGCAGCAAAACCCAGGCTGTCCTCTTCACAAGAAGGCAGCCAGTAATTAGACAGAATATCTGTATCCACGGAGTCCCCATCAAATGGGCCAGATCGGCACACTACCTGGGCCTTGAATTCGACAAGGCTCTCACGTTGATGCCGCATCTAAAGAAGGCAACCGGGAAAGCAAGAGCCATGGCTCGACTGCTTTACCCCCTAATAAACGGAAAAAGTAAGCTCTCGCTGGACATCCAATTAACCTTATATAAAATCATGGTCCGATCAGTCCTTATTTACGGATATCAGGCCTGGTTCCCGTTCCTCCTCCCAACGTCGATTGCAAAATTGCAATCGTTCCAATCACGTGCGCTTTGCACAATAATCGATGCCCCATGGTTTGTAAGGAATGCACAAATCCTTCGGGAGACTGACACACCAGAGATTCAGACATTCCTGTCCAGATTGCTGGACAAATTCCTAACGACGGCGTCCCTATCGGACAATCCGCTAATCAGAGCCATGGCAGCTTCATTGCCGGCCGTTGCTCCAGAATGACCATCCTCTTCGGTCATCACATCCCTGCCTAAAGGACGGCAGCTAAAACCCTCCGAATAAGCGACATTGTCGTGACATTCGGGAAAATCAGAGATTACAAGTCAGGGCCTTCGGGTCAACTTAACAACCAGGAAAGAAGAAGAAGAAAGAACCAAGTTTATCAAATGCCACCCACCACAATAGAGGACATGCAAATTAGAATAAGAAATGTGTTTATGAATATTAATGAGGCAATGCTCATTGCAGTTAATAATTCTTTTAAACATGGGCTTAGAGTTTGTATTGCACAAAATGGTAGACATATTGAACATTCAATTAAATGATTGTAGTGATTTCTTCTTTATAAATGTTTGTACTTAAACTGTCTTACTAAAAACTAAATATTTATGACATTTTGTTTACTATAACAATAAGTTTTGTTACTCTATAATTATACTTGTGTTATTTTATATAAATGGACTTCACCAGTGTAAGTGATATGCGCAGATGTGATAGAGTGAGATAGTGCCGCTGTTCGACGACGATTTCAAAATGATACAACTGGCATTTTTCTTTCCACAACAAATATTATTACCTTGGTTGATTAAAATAACCTTATTTAAAAAAAATGAAGCCAAAAGTTGTGACTCAAAGGTGTGCGAGTCAAATTAATAATTAGACAATAATTTTATTAAGATAAAACTTAATCAAAATGAATGAAAATAATTATTGTAATACTTTTATATATCACAATATTTTTCTTTAAAACTAAAGCAAATGATCAAATTGTGTGCCTTCGGCACGAATACATGCTCCCCCAGTGATGCTCAACGAATAATTCAGACCCATCATTGTATTCGTAGTGGTGGTCCTTCAGAACAGGCTATTGAACGTATTATTAGAAAATTTGAAAGTGAGTTTACTCTCCACGGCAGTGTGGTGCCTGTACGATAAAAAAAAAGCCAGAAGTGTTATGAATATTGCTGCCGTTCAAGCAAGTGTAGCCAAAAATGATAACATCTCGGTCTCTCCAATGACAACCTGGCAAATTTTCAGATTCAACTTGACTTGCACCCGTATAAGATAGTACTTTCACAAAAACTGAAGCCAACCGGCCATCTTATTCATCGTGAATTTGCCGATTGGACCCTTGAAATGATGGAAGCCGACAGCGATTTTCATCGCAAAATCATGTTCTCCGATGATGTTCATTTTTGGCTCAATGGCTTCGTCAAATAAACAAAATTGTCGGTATTAGTGCGAATTTAATCCACACGTGATATATAAGGGTCCCTTGCATCTGCAAAAGATCACATTTTGGTGTGGATTTTGGCAAGGAGGAGTCATCGGTCCTTATTTCTTTAAAAATGAGGGAGGAGCCACCGGGCGTAGAAGAAAATAGCGCTGCTGAAGAAATTTTTTGCCTTCCCCTTCTTCCTTTTTACTTTTCGTGCTATTGAAACTTATACAGGAGGTGAACCAGGCAAATGAGTTAAAGAAAAAAACTAAACGGAAATAAAATATGGTGTTTTGCTTTGAAAAATTTACTGTGATAAATGCTGGAGAGGCGGCGCCCCGACGCCCTCCCTGATGAGCCGCTACTGCCATTTGGCTGAAATCTTGTTGAATTTATAAATTGCATGCCTGAATTGCCATCATCATCAACCCGTATCAATCCACTGCAGGATGAAGTCCTCTTCAGCATGCTTCCAACTCTCGCGGTCCTGAGCTTTCCTCTGCCATTCGGGTCCTATTGGTATACCTACTGATAGTGATCCTACTGATGATATTATTAAATATATTTGCTTAGTAATATGATCAGTCCATCGTGTTTTCGGTCTTCTCCGTGGACGTTTGCGATCAAGCAGTATCCAGTCCAGGACCGCCCTAGTCTATCTTTCGTCCCATCGACTTGCTATATGGCCTGCCCACTTTCATTTCAATTAGTTTATTCTTCCAATGATGTCACTCACTTTCATTTGTTCTCTGGTCCATTTGCAGGTTTTCCCATCCCCTCTAGTAATGCCAAGCATACATCTTTCCATTCCCCACTGTGCTACTCGAAGTTTTTGAACTGACTGTGATGTGAGCGTCCAGATCTCTCTTCCGTATGTCATAATGGGCTGGACACACTGATCAAAGACTTTTATTTTTAGACAAAGTGGTAGTTTGCTCCTAAACACTAAGTTGAGTCTGCCAAATACCTGCCAGCCACATTTAACACGTCGTTCCACCTCCCGGACGGTATCCCCTTCCATTGAAACCCTCTGCCCAAGATATGTATAGTGATCCACAACTTCCAAATACGTTCCCAAAATATAAATCCTTTTGTCCTTAGCAAATTTATTGAACATGACCTGACTGTTCTTCTGGTTTATTTTCAAGCCAAATGGTTCCCCAGCTCTTTGCAGCTCTTGTACGTGTCTTTGCAGTTCCTCTGGGTCTTGTGAAAGAAGAACGATATTATCTGCGAATCTAAGATGATTTAAGTATGCACCATTAATCCATATTCCACCCTGTTCCCATTCCAGATTACGGAACACTTTTTCCAGGCAGGCTGAGAAAAGAAGAGGCAATATTGCGTCACCCTGCCATACGCCCGCTCTACATTTATTCCGACCTCAAGATCGTCAAGGTGGACTGTCGCTGTAGCTCCATCATATATCGATCCTAGTAGATTTATATAGGCTTTCGTTACACCTTGATTAAGCAATGCATCCATTATGGCCCGCTTTGAGATTGAATCAAATGCTTTTTCATAATCGATAAAAGTCAAGCACAGAGGCATACTGTATTCACTGTGTCTTTCTATGACCTGCTGTAGAACTTGGATGTGATCCATTGTACTGAATCCACTTCTGATCCTGCTTGCTCCCTTGGTTGTGCGTCATTAAGTTTTCTTAGTATTAGTTCGATTAACAGTTCTTGCAATCGGGTCTCCGTTTTCATTGTCTGTATATTAAGCATAGCAATGTCAAGAGTCCAATGACAGCCTGATCTATGCCGGTAAATCTAAGCATGCTCTTCCCTTCCCGCTGCCGTAGGTAGTTGCCCCTTGGCCTCCAGGGAATTAGGGCAGTGTTTGAAGTTGTACTGTTATGTTGAAGGCATTCAAACCTATGATGAAGACTGTCAACCCCATGTTGAAGGCCTTCATATGGGCTTCATAAGGTAATTGTTTTTTTTTTTGTACAGCCCCATGGCTGAAGGCCGTATGTCCATACCGGTTTAAGCACTTCTGGCAGACCAGTACTTTATTTTTAATAGACAGCTGGGCATTTCTTCTCAACGGCCAATGCATATTTTTATATTTGATTTTTAATTGTTCTGTTTTAATTTAAACATGCTCTTTTCATTTTAGTTTGGCATCCAGGTTTAGACCAAAGTATTTGGCTGATTTTGTTGCATGGAATTGTATCATGTCTTTTGTAATATGTCTTTTCTCATAAATTTTCGCATTTAATTGGTCCAAAAGGTTTGAGTAATACTGCCCTGTTATTGTTTTGCCGATTTAAAAGTAATCAATTAACAAAATACCTTTTGCGTCCCAAAAAATTGATGCCTTTTTGGTCGATTTTGATCACTTTGGCTGCTTCGGAGCTGAACACCCGGACTCAGTCGATTATGCGGTTTGTTGTCGCAGTTCAGGATCATAGTGGTAAACTCAAGTCTCATCCATAGTTACAAAATGACATTTAAAATATATTTAATTCTTTCGAAAAAGACCCAAATGTTAGCTAGAAAGTTTTGATCAGAATTTAACAAACGCAGCACCCAACTTGCCCATAGCTTTCTCATGCCCAATTCCTTTTTCAAAATATGAATCACCCATTCAGTTGAGATGTCCATGGCCTTAGCAATTTCACTCAAAGTCAATTGTTATTGTTCATAATCATATCATGAATAGAATTAATTATTTGTTCAGAACTTTATTTGAATAATAATGAACTTTATTGTTTCAGCACTTTATTGAACCTCCAGAACAAGGATCATCATCCAGACTTGTACGACCACGTTGAATCTTACCTGTCCACTTACAAACCACTGACATGTATAACTTTTCCAGATCCAAAATATATATTAATATAAAAATGATACCTGATAAATTCTTTAAATCCATTGCTAACCAAATTTAAAATATTGGAAGCGTTTTCATTTAGACGGCCAACGTATAATTCCTTTTCTAAGGTATTGATCTTCAATTTTTCATAAAATTCGTATTTGTTCTCGGGAGCTGCTACAATTACGTTAACCTAAAAAAACATGTTAATTTTAAATGGCATATTAGTAATCAGAAAATTAAGGCGTTCATTTAATAGTTATTAGTTTGATGTACGCTATCAAACGACTATTTTGACAAATTCATTTATGTTTTTTGTAAAAGTAGGTTAGAACGGGGCTAGTTGATCATAGCGGCAAGTTGTGCAACCGAAATATCTCGAAAACTAAGCAACCCTTGTTGATAAACATTTGAACTTTTGAACTGCTTTATCACAGGGAAACCCCAGTCTTCTAGAATACTCCAGGTATCGGCTAATAGTTTCTCATTCGGAGGTGTCAAAACAGTGGAATGGCCCGGCTTCCCTTCATCTATGTTATGAATAGTGGTCTTATTAATTTTGTACTTCTTAGCAGCAGCAGCCTGGGTAAGTATACTCGCCCTGGCTTCCCTTCATCTATGTTATGAATCTTGTTATGAATAGTGGTCTTATTAATTTTGTACTTCTTAGCAGCAGCAGCCTGGGTAAGTATACTCGCCCTGACTTCTGCATCGGCGCTTGCAAGGTCTTCATCACTGTAATTTTTATAATTACAGTTAAATCAGTTACGATAAAATCAGTTTTCCTTTATACGTTCTGATCATTGTGATTCATTTGTGAATACAAAGGAACACAAGGTTAACTTAAAACATATTAAAATACCTTATTTACCACCAATTAAGTTACAAATGCACATCTAGATACCGTAATTTACCCAAACCAAAGTATGTTTAGGTAAATAATACTATAAATTTGCCGAAAATTAGAGCTTCCAATGGTATTAAGTCATATTTATGCACCACAGAACAAACATCAATGACGAACACGCTCAGACTAGTCGGTAAATCAGGCGATCACAATATTAACCACTTCTCGCACCAGTCGCCCGCCACTAAATGTCACGCAGGCTCACTACGCAAACGTTTAAATCATATGTTGGTGCTCTGATAAAGTAGCCCCAGAAACTGTCAACGTTACCCTTGGTTTCGTCAATTTTACTAATAATAATAATTAAATAAAATCAAACAAATAACATTCCACAAATACGATCGATATTCACCTCTCAACAACATTCACCCTGTTTTTGAGTTAAAGATTCGTTCAGTGCAGGTGCGACCAGGGCGAAAGCCTGCCTGGTACTCGCCAATTTTGGGTTCTAGTTGTTCTTGTGTTCTCTGGAGAAGGCATGCTGAGAGGATTTTGTAAGTGACTTGTAGTAAGAAGATTCCTCTGTAGTTGTTCACATCTGTTCTGTCTCCTTTCTTGTGCAGCGGGTTGATAAGAGCACATTTCCATTCATCTGGTAATTTGTCTGTTTGCCAGATGTTCGTGAAAATTTGCGTAAGTTCCTGCAGTGAGTTTGGTCCGAGGTTTTTCAATAGTTCCGCAGTGATACCATCTTCACCGGATGTTCTGTTATTCTTCAGTTTGTGTATGTGCCTGTGGATCTCTTCTTGTGCTGGTGGTGGTGATTCTGAGTGGGTATTGATACAATTTTCCTTGGGAAATCTTGAGATGTGTTCGGGGCAATTGAGGAGATCAAGGAAATAGTGTGCCAGCCCCTGACAATTCTCCTGATTGGTTAGAGCTAATCTCCCATTCCGCTTTCTAAAGCAAAGATTGTGTGGTGTGTATCCACGGATTTCTATAAAAGTCCTATCCTATAAATCTCTTGTCTCTCTTGTTATAATTGCGGAAATTCTGCTCTATAGAGTATAGTTGTTCCTACATGTAGTTCCTCTTAGTTTGCCTGATAACTTTTGCGGTCTGTTTTCTAGTCTCGTCAAAAACCTGTTGACTTTCTAGGGATTTTTTAGTGTTGTACTCCTGAA
The DNA here is from genome assembly GCA_031761425.1 of Cosmopolites sordidus. Taxonomy (NCBI): domain Eukaryota; kingdom Metazoa; phylum Arthropoda; class Insecta; order Coleoptera; family Curculionidae; genus Cosmopolites; species Cosmopolites sordidus. Next base: position 55,665 of record JARFXV010000015.1, read on the forward strand.
ATGGATAAACTTGACTTTGATTCGTGTGATAAGCTTCTAAAACGACCACAAGAGGGTGTGATGAGCTAAACATTTTTAAAAATAATTTTTTGTGTGTATTTTCAAGTGTTAATAAATATACCTACTCTTTCTTTTAAACTAAATGAATGGATGAATGAAATTATGCGTTTTCGGGTTTCCAAATAAACGCCTGCAATCCTTAGGTACATTACACAAAGAGTGTAAGAAGGGAACCATGGAAACAAACAAAAACAGTCAAATTAACTTGTAAGTTTTGAAATGCATTACATTTTCAACATTGCAGTCATTGATTATTAATAATTATTATAATAATATCAAACAATGCCTTTTACGAATAACGAGGCCTATAACATGTTGGTGTATTTCCAATGTTTTGAAAATGCATGTATTGCAGAGCGGCAATATGCAAGTCAATATCCCGAAAGAAGGCATTATTCGAAAAAGGTGTTTACACGTCTAGCAAGACGCTTACGAGAAACAGGAATTGTGCATCCAGATCCAGTCCGCACCAGGTTACGTTCGATTCGTAACGGAGATAATGTCGTAAATGTTCTGGCTTATGTTGAAACCAACCCCCATTTAAGTATCAGACAAATATCTGAAGAATTAGGTGTTAGCAAGACATCCGTTCATCGAATCTTAAGAGATAACAAGCTGCACCCCTATCATGTTGTTTTACACCAAGCCCTTTTGGATAACGATTTCGACAGACGGTTAGACTATTGTCACTGGTTAAAAAAATATGTGTAGTGGAAATAAACAATTCTTAAAACGCATACTATGGACTGATGAAGCTACTTTTAGCAGTGATGGAGGCGTTAACTTACATAATATGCACTACTGGGCAGTTGCTAATCCACACTGGATGTTAGAAATCAACCACCAAAACAGATGGAGTGTGAACGTATGGTGTGGTGTTTTGGGATACAAAATTATTGGTCCCTGTATTTTTAATGGACATTTGAATGGTGAAACATATTTAAATTTTTTACAAAATGAACTGCCAGAACTAATGGAAGATGTTTCGCTGGAAACAAGAAGACAAATGTGGTACCAGCATAATGGATGCCCTACCCACTTCTCGCAGGTGGTTCGAAACTTCTTGGATGCTTCGTTTCCAAATCGTTGGATAGGACGGGGTAGTCCCAAAGCTGTGGGATAAATAGTTTTCATTTTATTTATAATTATTTATCCCTTATATTTATCCCACAGCTTTGGGGAAAAAAAAATTGTACTAAAAATGATTATGAGAAATTCACCAAAAATATTTTTAAGCTTCTAAAACGACCGCAAGAGGGCGTGACGAGCTAAACATTTTTAAAAATCATTTTTTTTGTGTATTTTCAAGTGTTAACCAAGTAAGAAAAATTCTCAGTTATAATTAGCAAACTGTCTCCTACAACTTAGTTTTATGACATTTTGTCGTAACTTCGCGAATAAAGAAGTGGGGGGAGTTTTACCTATTTAGATAAAAAGTCGTCTAATGTCCGTTTGCCTAAACCGATTTTCCTCAATTTGGATTCATTTAAAAGGCAATTGCTGGGACAATCAGATAATCGGGGAGATAAATTATTTAGTTTATAAATGAAACCGCCAGGTGGTGTTACATTCAACAATAGTTTTTTGAAGTTTTGTTCAGTTTTTCAAATGGAATGGTACAGCTTTTATTACATGGCTAGAAAGGTAATTTAAAGAGGAATCATCCAGTGAAAACCCGAAATCGATACCTCTGACATGTCAAGAGATATTTAAATTTTTCTGAAAAAATCAGTTATTATTTCACTACTACCTGCATTAAGTTAAAAAAATATTAACCTAATGTTTGCCTTCCTTCACACTTTACCCAGGCTTAGGACTGGTCCAAATTCTTCGTGCCATATTAATTTGGAGCTTGTTTAAAGGCCAACGGGCCAACAACGAAGATAATAATAATAACAACAGTCAAATAAAATTAACAGCACAACAGTCAAATAATTAACAGAATCTGAACTTTAACGCCTTTCTAAATGTTGAAAATGCCTTCCATCCTTAGAAATGTAAAGATTTATTTTTCGACGAGTACTAAAAACGGCAGCTTCAATTTCCGCTCTTGAAATGCTGGTTATTGAATTTTGAATTATTTCAATCATGTTTTCTCGTGTGGTAGGACGAGTTTGAAAAACAAGGTCTTTTAGTCTTCCCCACAAGTAAAAATTGAGGACTGTCAAATCCGGTGAGCGCGCCGGCCACGAAAATAAACTACCCCGTCCTATCCAACGATTTGGAAAGGAAGCATCCAAGAAGTTTCGAACCACCTGCGAGAAGTGGGCAGGGCATCCATTATGCTGGTACCACATTTGTCTTCTTGTTTCCAGCGAAACATCTTCCATTAGTTCTGGCAGTTCATTTTGTAAAAAATTTAAATATGTTTCACTATTCAAATGTCCATAAAAATAAAGGGACCAATAATTTTGTCTCGCAAAACACCACACCATACGGTCACACTCCATCTATTTTGGTGGTTGATTTCTAACATCCAGTGTGGATTAGCAACTGCCCAGTAGTGCATATTATGTAAGTTAACGCCTCCATCACTGCTAAAAGTAGCTTCATCAGTCCATAGTATGCGTTTTAAGAATTGTTTATTTCCACTACACATATTTTTTAACCAGTGACAATAGTCTAACTGTCTGTCGAAATCGTTATCCAAAAAAGCTTGGTGTAAGACAAGATGATAGGGGTGCAGCTTTTTTAACTTAATATTACCAATTTTTAACTTAATATTACGGTAAAAATTAAAACTGATTTTTTTCAGAAAAATCGAAATATCTCTTGACATGTCAGAGATATCGATTTCGGGTTTTCACTGGATGATTTCTCTTTAAATTACCTTTCTTGCCATGTGGTAAAAGCTGTACCATTCCATTTGAAAAAACTGAACAAAACTTCAAAAAAACTATTGTTGAATGTAACGCCACCTCGCGGTTTCATTTATAAACTAAATAATTTATCTCCCAGATTATCTGATTGTCCCAGCAATTGCCTTTTAAATGAATCCAAATTGAGGAAAATCGGTTAAGGCAAACGGACATTAGACGACTTTTTATCTCAATAGGTAAAACTACCCCACCCCCACCCCCTATTCGTGAAATTACGACAAAATTTCATAAAACAAAGTTGTAGGAGACAGTTTGCTAATTATAATTGAGAATTTTTCTTACTCGATTAACACTTGAAAATACACAAAATAAAATATTTTTAAAAATGTTTAGCCCGTCACGCCCTCTTGCGTTTTAGAAGCTTAAAAATATTTTTGGTGAATTTCTCATGATCATTTTTAGTACAATTTTTTTTCCCCAAAGCTGTGGGATAAATAGTTTTTAAGATACGGCCGCGATCCATCCTTAATGGGACACCTGGTATATATATATATATATATATATATATATATATATATATATATATATATATATATATATATATATATATATATATATATATAAACACATATATGCACACATATATGCTGCAAAATTGAGCCTGCAACTCCGATATGTTTTACAAAATGGCGGATATCGGTAAAACCATTGGGTTTAGGTATAGAATATGTTTAACGAAATAGGTTTAGAATCAATAGCAGAATGCAAAAATGGTTTAACATATAGGATCTTCGATAAGAAAAAACAAAACTATACCCCGCCACAGGGGTGTTGTTTTTGTGAAAACTTTTGTGAAACTTTTGTGAAACACTTACTCATATACTCTTATACTATTTTTTACTCTTAATACTCTTATACTAAAAAAAATAGACTTGTTTATTTACCTTGTACTGTCTTAATAATGAACGAATTTCAGATATCGATGGATAATCGTAGGTGAGAGGAGCGATATGTTCACCATTGTGGTTTATTAGACATAATCCTTTATTTTGTAAAACAGCACCAACCAATAATCCATCGCCTGCTGTGTGCAGATGACTATCAGTAGAAAGGACAATTAACTTCCTCGAATTTTCGGTCCAACCGAAATTATTGTAACAATATAGAATTTGTTGTATCGCCTCTAAAGCTCCGTCTATATCGTCCACATTAGCAGATATCTCACTATTTTTAACCTAAAAAACATTATTATCATAATTTTTTCAAACTAACTCAAATGTGAGCGAGGAAAGTCCAAAAAATACTGTAAACAACATATGGCGCACTCATGTAAAAAAACTTTTAGAATCACTGAAGTTTTAAAACAACTTAAATTTTTCGTGAAGATTGAAACGATATTTAGCATTACTAATAAATTGTCATTGATAGGATAAAAACAATAAGTATATGAAGTTGTTTACGTCACTAAATGTATGTAATAATTATAATTTTTATTCTTATTAATAATAAATAAATAAATAGCAATGCAATAAAAAAGGAGTAAAAATTTCAATTGTCGTTCAAAAAGTTCTCAGTCTGATACACAGAAGAATTTTTATATAGTTAAACCTCCGAGAGATTACCTGTGCGTCATCGAATGAAGTCATTAATTTCCTATATCATAGACATCTAAATATGTTCTTTTTCTTTACCGAACGGCAGAGAAGGAGATAACAAATCAATACGTATGTCTTCGAGTAAGAGCAGTATGTTACGATAGCGTACATACGTATGTACGCTATAGCATACTAGCGTACATCCTGTACATTACGACAACGGGGTAGAAAGAAAAAGTAACCAATAATAAAAAGGTGTAGGTTCGTACCGGTCGTTACAAGTTCCTCCATTGAGTTCAGCGGTCCTGTTTTGGTTGTCATTTGACTTGTTTTGTTATTGTGTTTTAGTGAAATTTTGTGCTGTAAAATCCAGTTTTATTGTAAAATAAATTCTTAAAATAACTATTGTTATTGATTATTTTGTTATCGGTAATTATTTGTAAAGATTCATAAAGTTTTATTTCCTTCAATAATTCTAACCTAATCAAAGACATTTTTTTACAAATGTTTAATAAAAACAGAATCTATATTGGCTAATTCTAAAAACATACTGAAAGATAAACAACCATTTCAAAATAAATATAGAAATGCGAACTTTTAAGGTATCTATTTTATTTTAATATTTTGTGCGATTTCGGATAATGTTGGGAAAAACACTGAAATCGCAAGCCCAACCATTTGTGTTTAATGTTTATCAGTATTTCAAAATGGAAAAAAGGAATGGGAGACCTTTAGAGACTCTTTTAACAATTCAAGAGGTAAAAAATACTTAATTTCAGTGGCGGATGGTAAATAAGAGCTGCAGAGTTGCAGACCCCAAAAAAATTATAGATTAAACTAAATATAGTAGTGTATATAAAATAATGTATAGTAGAGTAGATAAAATAATGATTTTATCATTCATTCATTGTTTTTAACAATAACAAAATAATTTCATACATTGGCTATTTCCCTAAAATTTCGTGATAACTTGAAATTGTCCGTACAATTTTAACCTACAAAATTCTCTGTTCAATCTATAACAAAACTTAGCATTTTCATGACACACACTCGAAATTTTACGTTATAATATCGATTTATAACAGCACGTTTTATAATTTCATGTTATAAAACCATGTCCATTATAAAAGTTAGCACTAATTTGACTAATAATTTTTTATTTAATTCATATGGATAAAAAATGATGACGCATGGGTAATCTTTCGACCGTTCAACTGTAAGTATAATCTCATCTTTCTGGCAAACGCTTAACTCTGTGACGAAAGAATATTGTTTTTTTTTGCAGCATCTACATTATAATACCAACTCATAAAAAAGAAACAAAGCACATATTCTACGGGTACTACGGGTAATCATCGGGGTAAATATCCTGGTATTTGCTATACCGATTTGGTCTGCTGTGATAAAAACTGATGATTAAAAGAGCATATTATTATGATTATGATTCGATTTAAAAATAAGAATTCTGCTAATTCTAATTTCTAGAAAATTAAGAATTTTGAAAGTTGACCAGTTGTTCGCTAATAGATCCGACTGAAAAATATTAATAGAATTTATCTGCTTTTCTGGTATTATTAGACAATACAATGGAATCAGGAAGACTTCTTATTTTTGACATCCTATTAATCTTACTCTGGACTTGTTTATTCCGTAAGTATCGTTCACTTCAGTATCGTTCTCTTCACGTTACAATTTTATTTTGGCGCCATTTATTTTCATGATATTGACAGTTTTGGTTAGGCTTAATAGATTATGAAAAGGCCTTTGATAAAAGAAAGTAACTAAAGCTTTTGGACTTACTAAAGGAAAAGAAAATAAACAAACTAGATTTGAGCATAATAGAGACTTTATACAATAATCAAACAACCAGAGTCAGTGTAGAGGGAAAATGTATCAAAGACATGCACACAAAACTAGGAGTAAGAGAGGGGGGCATAATTTCACCGACACTTTTCAATATGTATTCAGCGGTCATTATTCATGAACCATTTCGAAGATAAACATCCGGCATAGCAGTAAATGGAGTTCCTATTAATAATATATCATAAAAGGTATGCCGATGACAGTCATATTGACGTAACATATCGAATACCTACCAAAAATGACAAAAAGGTTAGGATAAATCAGCAAACTCTACGGAATAAATATGAATCTAAAAAAACAGTTAACAGGAACAGTAAACAGTAAACAACACATAGTTAAGAATAAAAAACAATTCCATTGAGCGAGTGGAACCACAAGAATGACATAATCGAAGACATAATAAAAAAACGCGATGTTTTTCAAATGTGGCTATTCGGAAGAATACTACGAATATCTTGGGTAGAGAAAGTTAGAAATAAAGAGGTCCTACGCAGAATATCTACTGAAATAGTAGGGGTATTTTTTAAATAAGGCCCCGTTCGTAAATGAGGGTGTGAATGGCGCGAAATGGCAGCAGTGCGTTTGCGTGTCGGCTCCCAGTATGCTTTGCGCGCGTTTTGGCACCATTTGCAGACGTATCGTCTGTCTGTGTGCTGAGCTGTAGAAGTTTATAATGTTTAAGAAAATTGAGTCGCCCACCGACTGTGTGATACGATCTGTAATTCGTTTTTTTAGTGCAAGAAACTTAACAGCAGTGGAAATTCACCGTCAGATTTGTTAGATTTACGGTAATAATACTATGAGTGACAGTAAAGTTCGAAAGTGAGTGAGAGTGTTCAAGGACGGGTGGGTTAATGTGCATCATGAGCCACGCCCTGGCTGATCTTCTCTGATTTCGGAAGATTTGGTTCGTAATGTGGACAACAATATTCGAGAGAACCGACGATTCACGATTTCAAAGTTATCAAGTGAATTTCCACAGGTTTCAAGGTCAGTTTTGTACAACATTGTTTCAGAGAAACTGAATTAACGAAAATTGTGTTCTCTGCGGATTCCAAGACTACTTTCTGACGATCACAAAACAAAGAGATTGGGCTATGCTTTATCGTTTTTGACTGGATACGATCAGGAAGGAGATGAATTGTTAGACCACATCGTTACAGGAGATGAGACTTGGGTGTCTCACATGACTCCTGAGTGTCCAAGCAACAGTCAATGGAATGGCGTCACACATCGTCGCCAACCAGAATGAAAGCCAGAATGAAACACAATTTCAGCATGAAAGATCATGGCAACTGTCTTTTGGGACAGGAAAAGGATATTGTTAGTGGATTTTACGTCGAACGGCACAACAATCAATTCTGATGCGTATTGTGTCACCTTGAGAAAACTCCGGCATGCCATATAAAACAACCGGCGTCTTCTGGAGCATCATTACACTCCATGATAATGCAAGGCCACATGTTTCTGCACAAATACAACGTCTAATCAGGTCTTTTGGATGAGAAGGACTGGATCATCTACCTTACAGTACAGCTGCATCCAGTAATTTTCACTTGTTTCGGTAAAGGAGTTCCTTGGTTGTCAAGGGTTTAACGATGACGAATTTAAAACTGTAGTCATGGATTGTGCTTCTTCATAGGCGGAAGATTTCTTTGACTTTGGAATTCAAAAACTTGTTCAACAAATGTTTGAACAAAAAATGGAAATTATGTAGAAAAGTAGATAAAAGTATGTAAAATTTTTGTATGAAGTATTCTAGAAGAGGTTTTAAGTTTGCGTCAGAGTCAAGATGCAAGGAAATATCGAGCAGGGATGTGTCACCAAATTTGGCGTGAAATTGAACAAATCTGCTCTGGAGACTTTTCACGTGATCATGGACGTGGCTTCGTCCTTGTAATACTGGCAGGCTTACAAGAGCGAAGCCATGACCAAAACTCGTGGTTTTGAGCGAGGTAAAAGATTCAAGGGAGGCCGGGTAAGAGTTGAAGACCAATAACGCGCTGAACATCCGAATTCGGCCCGAACCGAAAAAAAATTGGTCAAAGTGTGAGAATTTCTGAACTCTGATCGTGGGTTAAGTGTTCGTTTGATGACACAGGAGATGAAGTTACAGAAATCAACTCTGCATTCAACTGTAACCGATGATTTGCAACAACGCACCCAGTCACACGTCACTAATTGTGAGGGAGACACTGGCCAAACACAACGTGGCAACGCTCAACATTGCAACAGAACATATACAGGACAAACGAACAGACGAATCTCGGCCAGAATACAAGAACATACAAACAACGTAAAAAACAAACAAACCATTTTCGTTCTGTTCCAGCACCATCTACAAACAGGACATAAAATCAGTTTTGAAGGAGTCAAGGAAATAGCGAATATTGATAACTACAAGGTTCAAACAATATGAGAAGCCCTTGAAATAGAAGAAAGAAGCGAGCTAAATACGCGAAACGACGCTCGCAACATTCCAAAAGTATGGAAATGCCTTCTGAAAAAAGAAGAAAGGCGGCAACGTGGCGGCGAGGAAGAACAATCAATAAACGAACGCCCGACAGCTTTTCCGAGTGCCGCGAATAGTCCCCAACTACCCCGATACATGCTGCGCAGTCGCAGGCTGGCTATAAAACCGAGCGTAACGACCTGTGCACGCCAGTTGGACTCTTCAGTCGAAGCGGACAACACTTGAAAATGCTAAATGAGATTTTGGCGAAACATTGTGATTTCACAAAATGAACAGATCGACACCCGGAATGACTTAGAAACATTATGTACCATCCGTAAAAATATTAGATGTAATATACATATATATATATATATATATATATATATATATATATATATATATATAGCTTGACGCATGTACTAAACAGTCATAACCTCGAAACAGTTGCAACAATACACAGAGCCAAGGGTGGAGTATAACCTAAAAGCCGCTATTATCGAAAGTGTTCGCGCTGGCGGCTAGGCGCCAGAAATCATTAGGTTCTTCGGGTACCCGAGATCCACTGTGTATAATGTTGTTGCGAAGTATAATAAGTCGAAGAAGTCTATCGAAGGTTTTGCAACACCGACAAGGAAAATTCACTCGCAGGAGCGCGTTGTCAGGACGCCCGATATCATCGGATCAGGGCAATCGATCCGAAAATTGTCAGCGGTTGTCGGTGTGAGTGAAAAACCTATGGGTCGAAGAGGACCTCCACTATAAATCTTACACAATTAAAGTGAGACAGATGCATTCCGAAGCTGCCAGGACAAAGCGAGTTGAACGCTCAACCTCCTTTAGTGTTTCTTAAGAAACAATGCTGCCGGATGCCTCAGATTTTTTTCCTACGAAAAAAATTTGATTGTCAATGCGAAAATCGATCGAAAGAATTATCGCTGGCTCGCACATGACCTTAAAGATATTTCAATTTTCTCGATAACAAAATTTCCAGCGAATGTTCACGTGCTAATTGTTGTGTCCAGTAAGGGGGATGTGATGCCACCGCATTTATTTAACAAAGGGAAAACCGTGGATGAAAACTGTGTCGTCAGGAAAGCCGTATATTTTCCAACAGGACGGTGCGGTGCGCCCACCCACACAATTCATTTAGTTCAACATTGGCTGTCGAACAACGTCGACATGTTTTGGTCCAAAGAATTGTGGCCTCCCAACAGCCCAGATTTAACTCCTTTGGACTTCTATGTAGGCGGGTGGTTGAAAGGTTCACCAACAAGTCCAATCATCCAAACGTTGCATCATTGAGAGCCGCTATTGAAGCGGCATGCGCCGATATGGACCGTGACCCATTAAAACGAGACTGCGAGTGCTTCAGACCGAGAATGGGGGCTATCATTGAAGCACGGGGAGGATATGTTGACTAAATGTGTCCTTTATGACCTTACACACAATTTATAAAAAAAATCTTAAAAAAAATTGTTTGAAAAAATAAAAATAAAATGGGCTTTCTTCCGCCTGGGATTTCTTCTGGCTGGGCTTTCTTCCGCCACTCGGGTCCAATATACTTAACGATGTCATTAATCCATCGTACTTTCGGTCTTCTTCGCGGACGTTTGCGATCAAGCGGTATCCACTCCAGGATTGCCTTGGTCCATCTGTCGTCCCATCGCCTCGCTATATGGCCTGCCCATCTCCATTTCAATTGCTTTACTCTTCCATGTATGTATATATGTATGTACATATACAGGAAGCGTCTCCCAAGACCGGTTTTTGTCCTTAAGCCGTCATCAGTTGGGCTCAAGCTGGACCCCTGAAGATAAAAAAGATAAGGAAGTTCACACGTGCTCCACGTCGTGCTTTGTCATTCCTTCATCCGCCATCCAAAGTGCTTTGTCATTCTTTGCCATCCACATTTAACGCGTCGTTCTACCTTCCGGACGGTATTCCCTTCCATATATATATATATATATATATATATATATATATATATATATATATATATATATATATATATATATATATATATATATATTGTATCATATATATATATGTATTGTATCGATGTAAACCCTCGCTGGAACAGACTTCCACATTTATAATATTAGTGAGATTAACATAATAGCGTGATACTTACCTGCAATCTATATACAAAAGACCGTCCTCTACATTTATCAGATTAATATATCTAGATTAATCAACTGGTGCAAAAATAAATATTACGCATTCTGTTGATTGAGAACTTAATTACTATTAGTCAAATGTTGAAGACTTAATTTTTTGGACTTTCCATATATTTCTATATCACAATACCGCTTGGAAAAAATCCTCAGTATTGGCTGTGAAATTAAGGGTGTGTTTAAATAAATATGTGGGATTGCAAGTGGCTTTTTCCCATCTGCAAGGGTTCTTTTGATTGTCCTTGTCTGTTAAAGTGAAGGGCATTCCCGGCTTGTCTAAGAAGGATCCAAATGCCAACTTGAAATTTTTCGTTAATGTCGTCAGAGATTTTCCTTAAAAAAAAAACATCTTTAAAAAATAGATATGTTTTTGCTTCATGAATTAGTGTTTCTAACATAGTAACCTTTGTTACTCGACAAATTAAAAAAAGCTGTCAAAAAAGTAATCGTTGATTTTTATTGCCGAATAATCAAGGTATATATATATATATATATATATATATATATATATATATATATATATATATATATATATATATATATATATATATCTGATGTTTTAGGTGATTCTGCCTGATAATATCAAAAAAACACCGAAAATACTAATGGTAACAAAATTATTTTGCTTTTTTTCGTTTGTATATAAATAAGGGATTATACTTCCCTCTTCAGATGTTTAACCCGATATCAACGTATCGCTCTGACAAATGAACATTATTAAAGTAACTCCACAACGAAATATTTAGTGAACGGATTTTTATAAAAATAGAAATGAGTGAATTAAGTGAAATTTGTAAGTGAAATTAGGGCGATTTTAAGATATTTTTAAAAAGACCCCAAAGCGACTGACATGGCTCGTAAAATTTGCAAATTGTATGAATAAGATACAGCGGTGGTTCAAAAAAATCCTGGAGAGAGACATGTGTCTTGGAAATAAGATCAGGTCATCCACAATATCTTGATGTCGGCGTTTTTTTCCTGGAACAAGCACTAGGAGATTCTCAGGGGAATTAGAAGTACCCCACACTACCATTAGCCAGTATTTGCGTGGTCAACCATAAGAAGATCCTCCTGTAACAAGATAACGCAAGGCCACACATTTCACATCAAAACTTCTCCTTCGCTCAGCATGCAGCACCGACCTCACTCAGTCGGATTACCACTTGTTCTGCTTCATGGCTCATTTTTTGCAAGGAAAAAAATGCTGACCTGAAGAAGAAGTAAAAACTGGCTGCGACGAGTTTTTCGCTTGCTAAGACTGCTCATGATACCGGAGAGAAATAGAGTTATTGACTCAAGATATGTTGAGGTTATCGAAAACAACGATCTATACTTCAAGGAATAACCTCCAGCTAAAAATTTATTAAACAATGAATAATTAAGTATCTCAAAAACGAAAATACTTTCGTTACACCCTATTAGTCGTAGAAAATAAAGTAGCTGACGTGGTTCTCAATAACTAAAGAATTAACAGGAAATATGTTCTAAATATATACAAGGTGATTCCTAAGTTGATACTTTCTTTAATAGCATGTAGAACTGCTCAAAACAAACATTTTCCTCAAATTCCATTTTTTAAATATTTCTAAAATTAACTAATTTAATCGATCCCCCGCAAATTCAAAACGAACAGAAAACATAACTAATGTTTATCGATTTTGTGGGAATCATGCATTCCTTTTATTTTCTTATCTTGTATTTTATTGTCAGTTTTAACGTGGATTTCTATCGTGATTTTTGGAAAGATAAAATGGCCCCGTGTAAGAGGATGGTGAACTAATTGACATGCTGTTAATTTAAGGAGAGTGCCATCGAAACGCCAATACTGCATCTCAGCTATACCCTGAACGTTTTCCTTTTCGGGTTCACCTATTGCCGAAATCATTTATTGCGCAAACAGATAGAGACACCGGTGATTTGAAGACCGAGAGTAGCTGAAAACGTGCAACGGGAGGAACAAATTTTGCATCTGGTCAAGGATGACCCAACAACAATTATTCGAGAAATAGCACGGTAAGTTAAACTGAGTCAAAAAAAAAGTGTTTACAACATTGAGGGAAAATCAGTGCTTCCTCATGCTTCTAAGCAAATTTTCAAGGTAGATTTTCAGCTAATGTGTGGTCGGTAATTGTCAACGGTATTCTTATTGGGCCTTTTATCTTCGGATCGTTTAACGGGCAAGAAATATCTCGAATTTTTACAAAATCAACTTCCGGATATTCTAGAAAATGTACCTCTGAATATCAGGCAGAGCATGTGGTTCTGACACGATGGAGCGCCTGTCCATTTTAGTGAACTACGGGAGTGTTTAGACATAACTTTGCCTAATAAGTGGGTAGGTCGTGGAGGGCCAGTTGAGTGGCCGCCTAGGTCACCAGATCTTAACAACTTGTGATTTTTTTTATGGGGTTATATCAAAAGCAGAGTTTTTAAAACGCCATTTAATGCAAGGGAAGAACTCATTGATCGCATAGAACAGGCTAGTGAAACTATTAGAGGAAAACCCTCATCACTATTACGCGCATGCACCGACTCTTGGGTACGTCGCGCCAAATTTTGCGTGAAACGAATCGGCCACCACTTTCAACCTATTCTTTATGTATAAGGCACAAGACTGGAGTAAATGTTGTTTTCGAAATTAATATGGTAGGTTTTAAATCTTTCAGTTTTTTTTTTTAAAATGGCATTAGAAAAAACTTCCCATCGGATGGCATCAAGTCAAACAACCGACAAAAACATACATACATACATACATACATACATACATACACACACACACACACACACACACACACACACACACACACACAGACCCACACGCACACGCACACGCACACCCACACAGCCACGCACCCACGCAACCACGCACACACGCACATAAACACACACACACACACACACACACATACACACACACCCACACACGCACACACGCACTCACGCACGCACGCCCACACGCACGCACACACGCACACACGCATACACAAAGTTTCGAAAATCTGAGATACTTTAAAAAAGGTTGAAGATATCACATTCAAAATCGGGGTAGTTGGGTTTTCAAACGCGACAAATCAAAATTTGGTACTAGTTTGAGTCTTGTTCCCAGAGGGCGCTTGTAATCTACTTTGTGCGGAATTAACTGGCCCATATTTTATTACCCTATAAAGCTGGGAATATTTTACTTCAAAATAGAGACTCATGCCGTTTGCGAGATATTCATGTTCGAATATTCCATTGCACATCTTGTCTATGGATGAAAAATCTGTAATTCAAAAACTATGCCTTGAATACGAGGAAAAAAAACATTAAGATGTCAAAAATATAACAGACTTTATTTCAAATAACAATTTTTTGAAATTTACTTCAATAAGTATTAAAAGTCTCCACCGTTTACTTCAACACAGTTTCGCAGGCGCTTTGTTAAGTGACGCGTCACATTTGAGAAGATATTTTCTTCATTTCTAATAACATTGGCAGCTTGTTGATTTTTTTTTTAAAGTTCGTTTCGTGTATTGATTTCATCATAGTAAACTAAAGACTTCAATGACCCCACAAATTAAAGTCTAACAGATTAAAGTCTGGGCTACAAAGTGGCTAAGAAAACTCACCACCGCACCCAATCCATCGATGTGAAAAACGTTGATTCAAATGATTTCGCACTGCAACAGTAAAATGCGGTGGCGCCCCATCTTGCATGAACCACATGTCTTGTCTTAAGTTTAGAGGTATACCATACAAAAGGTCTAATAAAAGGTCTAATAAATGATTTTCTAAAAACTCACATATTGATCTCCATTCGTCTTTCCCCCCAGGGGACCAGGAAATCAGGTTTCAGGCTTGACGACCATGGGATTCCCCAGTCCAGCCTTAAACCAAGCTGTTATGCGTTCCGTAACGATGGCTGAATAGCACCCGTGGCTTACAGGTGTCTTTAACGGAGCCTTCGGAATACCTCCCGTCCTTCCGGAGTAATTAGGGTTATCGGGGTAAGGAGCACTGCCTTGGCGGACAGTTCTTTCTTCCTTACTTACTTACTTACTTTCTTCCTTACTCGGGACTTTCATGTCTACTTCAAACTACAGGGTCCAAAAGGCCCAGAATTGTGTCTCTTCCGTTAAGCCCCCAAATAACATATGATCGTTTTTTTGTTATCACTCGTCTAGGCGATGAATCCTCTTTCAAGTCTGTCTCTCCATTTGTACTTCATAAGCACATGTCAAATGCAATAGGTTCACTTAAAGAAGTTAGAAAATTCAAAAAAATTCTAATCTCAACTGATTCAAAAAAAATATCAGTCAAATGCTCCTCACTAAATGTCTTAGGAGATTTTCAGGTTTCCACTATACCTCCCTTCCCGAATCCCTTCCCGAATTTGTTAATGCTGGTTTTCTCTCTCTGAAAGTACGACTATACATCCGTCAACCTCTAAGATGCTTCAATTATCAACGTTATGGCCATGTTTCTTCAAAGTACGCCTCCTCTGCGATTTGCCCTTCTTGTGGGAAATCCTCCCATGGGGATCTTCCATGCAATCCTGCAGCTTTTTGCATAAATTGTGAAGGAGATCATTCACCATGATACAAGGGATCTCCGATATTCAAAGACGAAATGGAAATCTAGCGAATTAGAACTACGGAGAAACTATCTTACTTTGAAGCAAAGAATCGTGCAAAATCTATCTCCCCTCGCTTATCTATCTCATATGCAGCAATGGGTTCTAAACTGAAACCTATAATTTCTTGCGGTACTCAATGTGACTTATTATCTAAACCCAGCCCCTCGTTCACAGCTAATAAAACCACATCCGTAAAATCCACAACTCGCGAAGTTTCTCTTAGCTCTAGAAGCTCCTCAACTCCTAATCCCCCCCACTTTATTGAGTGAGGTCTCAATCTCTATTCCTTCTTCTCCCTCCCCCATCTCTTCCCAGCTCCCTATAAAGGGAGACAATTCCTCTTCCATGCCCCCTAGCAATCTAGGGTCTCCTTTTTCCTCTCCACAGCTACCGTCTAAAGGTAGCTCTTCTCTCCTTCCTCATTCCAAATCCAACTCCTCCAAGCCCTCTCTTCCACCTTCCTCTTATCCTCCTAATCATCAAAATCCTCATCCTCCCAACCTGCTCCATCCAGAGGAAGGTCGACAAATCCCACCGAAGGTACCAATTCAAAGGGCTCTCGAAGCAAGTCAAAATCATCCAACAGATCATTCTCCAGTGATGACATGGATATAGACTACCCTCAACCAGGCTTCATCTTTTCTCCCCCGAGCTAATCCTTGTTCAACTCTTTACGAAACCAGGATTCTCTTCTAGTTATCTTCTATCCTTCTCATTATTCATATTCACCCCCAATAATCCAGTGGAATTTGAACGGCATATCTCTCCATCGTGATGACCTAAAAATCCTTATCTCCAACTACAGACCTTTATTCTTTGCAAATCAAGAAAGGAATTTAAATGCTAGCAAATCTTTTAATATTTCAAAATACACCACTCAGATCTGACAGACTAAATGCAGCTCGTGTCTCAAGAGGAGTAGCAATCCTAGCTCACAACTCTCTAGGTTCAGTCAAACTCCAAATTACTTCTTCCTTGACGCTGTTGCCATTAGATCCTACCTAGATTTTCCTATCACCATCTGCACAATTTTTATATCTCTCCTTCTTCTCAATTAGACATTCAGGATTTTAACCAAATCATATCCCAACTTCCTCCTCCTTTCCTAATCTGCGGAGATTTCAATGCGCATCACCCTTCATGGGGTTCTGACCATTATGACTCAAGAGGCTCCTCCCTATTCCAATATATTTCTTATTCTAACCTTTGCATCCTGAACTCTCTTTGCCCCACTCGCATCTCCTTTCCTTCTGGATCAGTTTCAAACTTAGATCTTTCTATATGCTCTTCTTTTCTTCTCC
This sequence comes from Cosmopolites sordidus, assembly GCA_031761425.1. Classification (NCBI taxonomy): domain Eukaryota; kingdom Metazoa; phylum Arthropoda; class Insecta; order Coleoptera; family Curculionidae; genus Cosmopolites; species Cosmopolites sordidus. The sequence goes on from JARFXV010000015.1 coordinate 72,547, forward strand.
CTCTTCTGCAATGGTCCATTCTAGAAGGCAATTACGGGAGTGACCATTATCCTATCATTATACAATCTTCCTCTCATTCTACTCACCAGTCTCCCATCCCCAACCTATCCAAAGCAAATTGGACCCTCTATAAGTCAAATTATAGAGTCATAAATATCGCTGCCGAATCCGCAATCCCTTTCAGTCCAGTTCATCCTTCCCGTCTCTCTGTCCCTTCGTGGAATGAAGATTGTAAATCAGCTATCAAAGCTAGGATAAGAGCCTTGAATAGATTTCGCTCGTTCCCCTCTCAAGAAAATCACATCGAGTACAAGCGCCTCAAAACCATTACAAAGAGACCCGTAAACTTGTCCAAACGCTCTTCTTGGTCCTTATTTGTAAACTTCTTATCCTATGGGACATCCTCCATTTCCTTTTGGCGACGCATTGTCCGACGACATTTCAAATATCCTCCGCTCATAATTTTCTAAAATATCAGATAATTCTAACTACGACCCCGCTTTCCTCTCCCACATATCTCTTTCCAAACAAACTTTGAAAACCCTTACCCTTCTGATATAAACTTGCATTTCTCTCTTAGAGAGCTGCACTTTGCATTGCACAAATCTCGATCATCTGCCTCAGGTCGGGATGGGATAAAAATCCCTCAAATTATCAACCTTCCTGCCTCTGCGATCCTTTTCCATCTTCAAATATTCAACGATATCTGGTCAAGCCATCTTTTTCCGTCCTCTTGAACTGAATCCATAGTAGTCCCTATTTGGAAAAATGGCAAGCCAAGATCACTCCCTTCCAGCTATCGCCCTGTTTCATTAACAAATCATCTGTGCAAATTAATGGAAAGGATGGTGTTAAAACGACAATCCGGTTTCTTGAGTCCAAATCTTGCATCTCCAAGCACCAGTATGGATTTCAACATTGGATCCTCTAACTGATCTAGAAAACAACATCTGGATATCTTTTTCAAAAAATCATTACACAATAGCTGCTTTCTTGGATATCTCTAAAGTTTTAATCTCTTAAGTAACATAATCTATTTTCTTTCTAACTTTCTCTCTTCCAGATCTTTCAAATTAAAAGTAAATGCCCCCATAAAAGTTAGCCCCCTCCTATCCACTTCAAAAATGGTGTTCCCCAGGGATCAGTCCTTAGCCCTACCTTATTTAATATCGCTATAAACTCCTTATTCGACTTCATTGATCCACGTCTTTCCATACGTCTATTTGCTGACGACATCTTGATCTTCAGCTCTGTTTCCTCTCCAAGAGTGGGAGACTTTACAAAACTGCTTAAATTCCATCCTCAAATGGTCTATCTCTTCGGGATTCAAAATTTCTCCCAGTAAATCAGCGATAGTTCATTTCTGCAGAAAACGACTATGCAACAGAATCCATTCTCTCTCCTATCAAAACTCGCCGTATCCCATGCAAACTCTCATTTAAATTCCTGGAACATACCTTCGATAGCTATCTATCCTGGGAAGATCACATTATATCCCTTAAGCCCAAAACTATTCCCGACTTAAATATCTTAAAATGGCTATCCCACAAAGACAGAGGTCTAAACCAGCTTTCCATACTTCATGCCTACAAATCCATAATACAACCTAAACTCGACTATGGATGCCATCTCTATAACTCTTCTTGCCCATCCTATCTTAACTCTCTAGAATCCATCCAAAACAATGCACGCAGACTAGCTCTGGGCACCTTCAAATCAAGCCCTATAAAGAGCCTCCGATGTCTTTCTTTGATTGAACCTCTAAAATTCAGAAGAACCAAATTTCTCCTTAGGGCTGCTGCTAGAGCAAGTTCAATTCCTAACTCTACAGTATCTAAAATGCTATTCAGACATATTAAATGCCACTCTCCCATCTATGACTCTAAAGTCTATGGATCCTCCTGGACCTTAGCCAACCTTTCCAGATCTCTCCCTTTCCCATTTTCCGCCTCTCTTCCTTCCACTTATTCTCTTTATCCTCCTTGGTTCCTGCCCCCTCCAAACATTAACTTCTCCCTATCCAAATTTGACAAATCATCCTATTCTTCTTCCTTCTTCCAAGCCCATTTTCCCAACTTACTCACATCGTTCCCTTCCTCCATTCTAGTCTTCACAGATGGTTCCATTTTTCAAATAAATACAAACTCCATGCCAATACATCCATTCTTTCAGCTGAGCTCTTTGCAATTCATGAGGCTCAAAAAAGCATCTCTCTTGAGCTAGTCTCCTCCTGGATAATCTGTTCTGACTCCCTCAACTCCTTAAAATTAGTCAACACCCCATACTTGATCCACCCGTTAATTCAAAACATTTGGGATCGCCTCCACTCCCTAAACTCATTATCATATAACGTCTACTTTATCTGAATCCCTAGTCACATGAGCATTGAGGGTAACGACAGGGCAGATCAACTGGCAAAAGATGCCATATCTGGGTCCCTCTAGCCCCTTCTCCCCATTCACAAAGACTATTAACCGGTTATCTCTAACAAAATTCAAAATCTCATCCAACTTGAATGGAATCTTGTTGACGAAAACAATAAACTATGGGAGATAAAAAAAGACTTCTTCTCCCACTCCATCTTCCCTCTCTCTAAGCAATCCCAAACGAAAATCAATAGACTAATGATGGGTCACTGCCGCTTTTCTCATCAACACCTCATGCACGGGACCCTCCTCCCTTTTGCTCGCTTTGCGGTTTCTCCTTATCAGTCTCTCACATCCTAACCTTATGCCCAGTTAAGATTCCTCTCCGCTCTAGATTCGCCCTTCCTAACTCCTTAGAAGACTTATCCCCCATCGAATATCGAAAAATGTATAAATTTCCTAAAGGAATCTGGATTTTTTTCCAGAATCTAATCCTTGAAATGATAACAAATTCCTTTATATCTAGTCATTTAGTAGTTCTTTATCCCGTATAAATCTAGTCATCTTGCAGTTCTTTGTTTTTCATAAATCTAGTCATATTAACAAACTTTTATTACAATAATTTTTTCACAATACACCAAAACACTATTTTTATATTCTGGACGTGCGTATTGCTAACCATGTTAGCATCATCAGCAGATGATTAAAACTAAGTTTTAATCATAATAAGTTTTAATTAATCGTAATCATAAACTAAGTTTTAATCATCTGCTGATGATGCTAACATTGTTAGCGAAACGTGCGTCCAGAATATAAAAATAGTGTTTTGGTATATTGTGAAAAAAATTTTGTAATAAAAGTTTGTTAGTGTAACGCCAAAGGTTCCAAACCCGCAGTGTATTCTAGTCATATTGTTCTTGTTCTTATCTAGTTCTTTGTCTCTTATATTCTATATGTCACATAAAAAAAGCAGTCAAAACAAAAGCCATGTTTACTAGTTTTCTGCCTCCATTAAATCCAGTACTTAACTTTGTTTAATCGCTAGTGCTTAGAATATCAGCTCTCCATTTATTGATAGCCACTAAATAACGCCTGGAGCGATGACGTGGCTTAAACAAAACAAACAGGCAAACAAACCATTTAGTCTTTGCGGAAACTCAAATGGGCCGATAAAAAAGTGTCGATAATGCCGAAATGTCGCTCTCTTGGTAGGTGTGGATTTTCCAGGGCGTAATAATGATTATTTCGCCGGTTAAAAATTCCGCGTATGGTAAAAGTTGCCTCGTCAATAAATCTTTTTCAGGAACATGGGATCCTCTTTTTTTTTATGTAATAGATTTTGACAAAATTCTAATCTAACCAACAAATCTTGAGACAATAAATTTTGAACAGGCGAAAAATGGAAGGTAAACAATTTTTCTTTAAGGAGAACTCTTGAAACGATAGATTTGCTAATTCCTGTAGATGCCTCCGAACGCCTAGTGCTTAGTTCAGGATTTTCCGCGATACTAACCAAAATATTCTCTTTTCGTTCTACCGTTATACGTTTCGGTCGTCCACCAGCGTAACTGATTGAAAATTGTTTGAAAAATTTGTCGATCTGGGATGATTCTGGTTGGGTAGAGCTCTTCATACCTTCTAACTGCAGCTCGACAATTGTAATTTACTTGTACCTAAACGTAGAACATATCCCATAAATCACGGTTAGGAAACTGATTAAGTCTGGGTATTTTTTACGAATTATTTAATACCAATTCAAGATTGGAGAAACTTGTTTCCACCTACGTTTAATAGGAGAGATAGAAAACAATGACAGTTGTAATAATTTGTACACAACATTTAAGGCATACTTTGTGAATTGCATATGTAAAAGCAATATATAATCGTTGTGGTCGTTCACAAGAGCATATTGATTTGGTACGTGAAAGTGTTGCTGAATACCCAGAAATTCCATTAGTCGACGTTCACAACAATTTGGATTAATTGAATCCACAACATTATTTTGGCGTATTTTTAGCGTATTTTACGAAAGGATTTAACTCTGAAGGCAAATACGGTTCAAATAATACGTGAACTGAGGCCAGTGGATCATTCAAAACGTCGTGCATTTGTCAATTGGATCAAAGATCAAACAGATCATTTCTCAAAAAATCATCTTTTCAGATGAAGAAGATTTTGAAATTGGTGTCTATGTTAATAAACAAAATTGCCGCATTTGGGTAAGGAAAATTCACGATTGATTCATGAGAGGCCTTTATATTCTAAACGAGTCACCATTTGGTGTGCATTACAGCCAGGAGATGTAATTTGGCCGTATTTCTTTCAGAATGCTGCGGGCAAAGCTATAACTGTGAATGACGTTCCAAATCAATTTATTGAGTGAAAAATGTCCTGGACGAGTTATTGCAAGAAACGGTGTGATAGAGACATTTTGACATATATTCTATTAATATAACGACAATATGTTCTATTAATATAACGTTTTTTGAAATCAACGAACATTTTATATTTGATTTTAACAAATCACTCAACTAGTAGGTAGAATGGAACATCGGCAGAAAACATATAATGAGCTGAAACAAAAACTATTCAAACTAATCATTGCAATCTGGAGGGAACAAAGGATACCACCCAGCAAGATTTAAAAATCAGAATGATAAAAACCATGGAAGAATTTAAAACACCCTCTTAAATAGTGATATTAATGAGCATGACAATGAATGTAGGGAACAACAGCTAATGTAGGTGTAAAAGGAAGAATAAAGGGAGATTTTCTGATCAAGGTAGGCTTAAAGCAAGATGATCTACTATCGATAGTATTATTCAACATGATTTTGGAAATGATTATTAGGAAGAATCAGTTGAACAGAAAAGTATACTTTATAAAAGTCATGAAATAGTGGGTTACGCAGATCATATAGCAATAATTACGAGAATTGAAAAAACAGTATCAAGAAGATTAGAGGAGGCAACATAAAATCAATAAAAAAAGCAAACTAATGATAGTAGAAGGTACACAAGAGTAGGTCCGGAAAGTGGAAAGTGATACAGAACTGGGAACAATGACTCTTGAATGCGTGGAAGAATTTGTTTATAAATTCTTCCACGCTTATCCACGGATATCAAACAAGTGTGAAGAAGAGAAGGATATAGAAATAAGATTGATCAAAGGTAACATATATATAGGAGCCTTGAACCACCTAATAAGATCGAAACTCACATTCAGAAATATCAAATTAAGATTATATAAAACAGTATTGAGACCTTTGAATATAAAACTAACAGGAATGAGCCTTGCCTATCTTAATGCACGTATAAATGGAGACGGAAACGTCCATATTGAAACACCACAGATGACTCACTCACAGATGACTGATTTGGAATTTTGGTAGTTGGTGGATTTTTGATTTAGAAATTTATTAGTAGATTTGTGCAATTTTAGTTTGTTTTAATTAATAATAAGTGCCGAATAAGTATAGTGGAATACTCTTTTTGTGTGTTCTAGTGTAAATGCATATTAATACTTATTATATTGACAATAAAAGTAATAATATCGGAAGTAAGGTAAACACATAAAATATTGTTAGTTGTGCGTCTTGTGGTTCTTCCCTGACAAAAAAAAATTAAAATTAAGGAGTAACATTACATAGGTAAATGCTTTTAATTGTAAAGTTGTCAGTTATTTAGAAATAAAGATGTATTTTGTTTCAATGACATGTTAAGGTTATGAAGTAAACATATCGCCTGGTATCCACAGGTGTAGTCAAATTGATTTAGGTCAAATAATATAATTATAATGTTATTCAAGATAGTGATTTTTTTTTAGAACTTAATTTTTTAACTATATTCTAAAATGTTTAGTTTTCTGATATACTGGGCCTTAAAAATTCAGATAATTTTTTAGTTTTCGTTTGATACATATAAAACATGTTACTTTACTCATATAATCTATAAAATATAACTAATCATACAGAGTGTTACCTTTTTTTAAAATCCTTTTCAGAAATTATTATACTAATAAATGTAAATGTTACTTGCATTGTGATTTGGATTTCATGTTATTAAACCAGTTCATCTTTCAAGATTTCCCAAAGATTCCATATAGAAGAACACAGTGGATTAATTTTATTAAAAAGCCTGACTTTATTCCAAACCGCAGTAGTTTTTTATGTTCCCATCATTTTGCTGAGGACTGTTTTGATCAAACATATAAGGTAAAAGTGAGACTACTACTAAATGCTGGTCAAAGAGTTGAACTGGACTGTTTAAAATATGTATTTTTTTTAGTTTATCATTTTGATAAACATCTTTCATAGCATTTACTGTTGAAAGTTAGTTTTTTTTTTGGTTGTTGTGAAAAAGGAGTTTATTCTCGAATTTATATCTGACATTTTAGTTTATTTAGTAACTACACAACAAGAATGAATTATATTTGCAAAAACGGTGTAGTAAATGAAAAAGTTTGTAGAGCATATACAAAGTTAATTTTGTTTAAGGGACATTAAACACTGAACAACTAAATACAGAAAGGATATGTATATTTCAATAATAAAAAATTTAGTGAATATTACGGCTATATATATATATATATATATATATATATATATATATATATATATATATATATATATATATATATATATATATATATATATATATATATATACCTAATTTAAGTATGAACATTAACTCGGTGTAAAATGTAACTGATTAACTAACCAATTTTTGATAATGATATGATTTCATTACAAAAGATTCCAATTTCTTAATAAATTTTTGTCGTATTAGCCCCATAAAAGACACTTTACTACTTGAAAAAATAGACTTTTTCAATTAATTTAAATGTTTACAGTAACGATAATTATATATAAAAACTTTTATCTGTTTCTTGTTTTTATTGATATTGCCCTACGCCACTGCCAAACCGGAAACAGTAGTCGGCCATATTCAGCTACCATTCCGGTCCCACTTACAGGATCATATACTCCTTCCTGTAGTTTTATATTTAAAGATTGAGACCAACTGCTTTATACGGATGTGGTATATGGATTGTCAATAAAAAAGGAGAAGAAAAAATGTTAATAATAATAATCATGTCAATCATGGTTGTTAATAACAATCATTAATGTTAATAATAATCAGAAGACAGGAGGGAAGAAAGTCGTTGGCTTGTATATGAGAAGTATATGACGAATGAGGAAATTTATATTTTCAGAAAGCCAAGGTTTGGCACAATAGTCAAATCGAATAGACTGAGTGGCTGGACCAAATAGAGAGGATGGGAGAGAATAGAGTGATGAGGAAGATTGCTAGGAGAAGATTGAGAGAAACGGGGATAGAGATTTGAAAGACAATAGCTAGATACATGGCCTGTAATAAATATTGATCGATATTAAGATTTGTTTCTTGTTTCTTTTTAACATTGTTTTTTTACTTTTACTTTTTATGTTTATGTACTAATTGACTATTGCTGTATTTATGTCACTTAATCTTTTTTCCCATTATGTTTTGCATTTAAATCTCCCATCGCAATTACGTTATCTTTTTAACTTTTTGTTTCATCGTAAATTTTTTGCAGTTCTAAGTGTAACAATAGAGCAACGAACTGCTATGAAATTTCACTTGAAACTTGGAAAAACCACTACTGAAACTTATAATTTATTGAAAGAAGTGTATGGTAATGAATGTTTATGGCGTGCACGTGTTTTTGAGTGGTTTAAGCTTTTTTAAGATGGCCGAGAAGACGTTCAAGATGATCCACACCCGGTCGCCTTTTCACGTCAAAAACGGATGACAATATCGAAAAAAAATCGGTAATCTGGTTCAATCTGGCCGTCGATTCAGTCTTCGTGCGATTGCTGAAACTGTAGGAATTGACAAAGATTGCGTACAGCAAATTTTACACAACAATTTTAACATGCAAAAAGTGTGTACTAAAATGGTGCCTAAAATTCAATTTGAACAAGAAGCTTGCAAAAATGTTTGTACTGACACTTTAAATGCTATTGAAAGTGACCCGGACTTATTAGAAACGATAATAACATGTGACGAATCGAGGTTTTTTACTTTTGATCCTGAAACGAAGCGCCAATCCATTCACGGGAAGAGCTCAAATTCTCTGAGAGTCAAAAAAAGCTTGAATGAGCAAATCTAAATTCAAAGCAATGATGATTTATTTGTTTTCGATATTCATGGGAGAGTGTACCTTCACTGGGTTCCTGAAGGTCAATCTATTAATCAGCATTACTACATTCACGTTCTTACTGAACTCCGTGAAAGAATAAGGAAAAAACGACCCGAATTGTGGAAGGACAAGTCATGAGTTCTCCACCAAGACAATGCGCCGACTAATTCCGTATTGTCTATCAAGAGGTTTCTAGCCAAGTACAGCATTCCAATGTTAGACCATCTGCCTTATAGCCGAATCTTGCGCCGTGCGACTTCTATCTGTTTCCTAAGGTCTGCATTAAAAGGAACAAAAGGAACAAGGAACAACAACAAATTAAAAGGAACAACAAGATTTGAGCCCGTTGAAGGTGTGAAAGAGAAAGCGGCACGCGTTTCGAAGGAACTGACAGAAGAAGACTTCCCGACTTCGAACAATGGAAGATACGCATAGAGTGTTGTAGGGATAGAGGAGGAGTCTATATTTAAAGTAATAATAACTAAATATGTATAAAATCAAAATAAAATGTCTTACAGCGTCAGTCTCGTTATTTAATAGTCACACTTCGTAACAGTTAAAAAAAATTATCAGTGATTTTTCAGTTCATGGTTTTTGCATCTCGATAACGCACGGTGGCATATCTCGAAAAAGTATATACAATGGAAACAAATTACAGAAAAACAGAAAATTATACACTTGAGTACACAATAACGTAAAATCCAATAAGTGAAACAAAAGCTAATTGTGACAAATTGATGCTAATTTGACCTATTATGTTTGATTAGTAACTTACCCAATTCGTCACCAAGATTTTTAAAGATCTCCACATAATTTCTCATTGAAAAACTTAAATCCGTTAAATAATAAAGCTCTAATGGATAATCTTTCTCTGCTTTATAATTGATCTTCAATTTAACTGGAACATCTGCAACAGAAAAATATATAATTATATTTAAGAAAGAAACTTAAAAAAATTGGTATAAATATACCGGGGTCGTTAGAAAAGTTGACAGAAAAACACAAAACAATGTAACACCTTGCAACTTTTTAATCCTCTCAGAAAAATACGAATTGTTAAATAAATTGTTAATTTAACAGTGATTTCAAAATAGTACATCTACAAAACAGAAGCAAAAACTAAACAATCTGGATAATTTAGAAATAAACCATCTCAAAGATGCGAAAACCCTTCTGGATGACCACTCAGACCTGAACAAATCACTTTTATTGAATTTGTGCTAACAAGAAATAACATCTATGTGGATTTCTTAAAAATATATATTTTATTATAAAAACTTTTTATATTTATACCCATTTTAACATGAAAATTTGAACAAAAAATTACTTTTTTAAACATTTTTCCAGATAGTTTATGAGCACCACACCATAAGGATCTAAGAAAACAGTAGCAATGCCTTTTCCTACAGATGAAACTGTTTTCGCTTTTTTTTAGCATTTTCACCTGTTTTTACCCACTGTTAGGACTGCTGCTTCGTCTCCAGAATATAAATTATTTTTCATCTTATGTTATAAAACGAAGAAAATCAGTAGAATCGCGTTTAAATAGTTCTAAATATTTTTGAGAAGTGTTCATTCGAATGCCTCATTGGTCGTGTGGTTGTTGTGTCGTACGTTATTTTAGAAGATATCTTTGTACCAGAACCCAAAAAGTTAAACCGAACAATTTAATTTCTCTGAATTCAGACATACTCTGTGCGGAGTCCCAGAGGTTAATATTTTTGGTCCAATATTAATTTTCCTTTATATGTTTTATTTGCCTCGATGTTAAACTAAATGCATTTCTATTCAGATGATATTCTATTGAATACAAAATGTTTTTCTGATCAGGCTAAAAAATTCTACCGCAGCAATTCATGCGACTCTAATCAAGGACTTCAGAAATCAAGGAATTAACGTACGAAACAACGTTCCTCTTTGTTTTGGTATAGAATAAACTAGAAATACGACTGATAAATATCTTCCATTTATGGAATATTGCTAAATTTACTCTATTTTACACTCACAGTTTCTACTTAGTAATGCTTTTGATATTTGATAATCTCTCCTTTTTTTGGTATTCCCCTTTGATTTTTTCTTTGCTCTTGTTTTCTATACATCTTATTTAACGTTGTCCAGCTAGACAGATATCCTTTTCTTCCACAAATTTTTACCGAGGATGAAAAATGGTGGATGAAAACCATGGTTAATACAGAGCAACGACCCACTTTACCCACTCCAAGACCGGGCCTTCACCATAAAAAATTGTTACTGTCAGTATGGTGGAATTTTACAGAAATTATTCATTATGAGGTTCTGGCGAAAACCATAAGTGCTGAAACATGTTGTGTTCAGCTTGGTAGAGTAAACATGGCTTTGATTCAAACACGTCCAAGACTGATTAATCGAAAAGGTGTTATTCTGCAACATAAAAATTCTAGACTTCATTGTACCAGAACCACTCAAGGAAAAATCAAAGAGTCAGTCTGAGAAGTACTTCCTCACCCACCATATTCTCCTGATGCTGTCCCATCAGATCATCTTTTCACATCTATAGAACATTTTCTTCGTGGAAAAATAGCCATACTACGCCAGCTATCAAACCTGCACCAGGAGAATATTTTATTTCCAAATTATCCTCATTTTATAAAAAGGATCTTACATTTATTGGTTCTTCGAGCCGGATCTAACACCATCTGATGATGATTTTTGTAAGTAAAATTGTTTACTTTTTCTTTAACATCCCACAATAAAAATGTTTTCTTTGAATTTGACTAATCTAGTTATAGAATTTGACTAATCTATTTTAATTCGTGTAATTACATCAATCTCCAATAGGTACTTGTGTAAGAGTGTATAATGTTATTACGCATTTAGCACTTGGAGCAAACGCCCGTTAATGTTGGCAGGTAAGAAAAAAAAGAAGGTTAAGTTGTACCCGCTTTAAGAATAAAATTGTTGTTTTTTTTTGCAAATCGGCCGTTTTTTAATTTACGAAGCCATCTCTTACACTTTTTTTAATTGAATTAAAAAAAATAAATACTTTTCTTTAGATCAGTCATACTCAAAATGTGCTCCGCGGAACCCTAGGGCTCCACAAAACCTCTGTGGGGGCTCCGCGAAAATACTGGTTATAATGGAAAAAAAAACTAAACGGGTACTATAAGTTCAAATGTGGTACGCCCGGAGGATGCGACAAGTCCCGATCAAGAGGATGTAGCGACTACGTCAAGCACCACGGTTTCAAATAATAAAATATGTAACGACATATTAAAGGCGAAAAATTCTTGATTCTAACGGCTCACCTATCTGTATGTTATGTAGTAAACTACTTCCTAATAGTTCTACGGTACCTACGAAGATGCGCCGACATTTAGAAACTGTACACCCCGAGTTTAAAGACAAGAATGAAGATTTTTTGTGCGTAAAAAAGAACAATTATTGAAAAGCAAAAAAAACTATGACGCATACGACCCAAATTATAAATGAAAAGGCAACGGAGCCTTTATATACATATAAACATTCTTTTGAAAAAGACATGCTTATGTGCTCATGGCTGCCCACTAACGCTACCTACCGAAGAAGAAATTTTGAACAAAATAAATATATTTTTTGAAGAAAACCATCTCAAGTGGAATGATTGCATCGTTCTGGATGAAGCGGTAAAAATAATTACTTTCGTCAAATCATGCCCACTGCAATTCCCAATTGTTTTCAATATTGTGTGAAGATTATAGCAGCAAACATAAAACACTACTGCTCCATACAGAAATAAGATTTAACAAGGCTATTTGAACTTAGAGCGGAGTTACACACTTTTTTTTACAGATATCTCTTTTAATTTGAAAGACCGTTTGTATGATAGAATTTGGTTGTTCAGACTCATCATTTATGGCAGATATGTTTCAAAAACTGAACAAATTAAATTTGTCATTACAAGGTAAACAGACAACAGTATTCAACGCTAGTAACAAAAGAACCGCTTTAAAAAAAATAGATTTTTGGATTATTTGTGCTGGTATGAGAGAAATAGAAAGCTTTTCATCGCTCAGTGAGTTCGTTCGCGACTCAGAAATGTTTCAAGATGATATGTTTGAAGAATTAGTCCAATATCTCAATACTGTGAGCGCATCTTTTGAGCATTTTTCCGAAAAACAGAATACAAAAACTAAAATAAATTGATGGATTCAAAATCCTTTTGTAGTCTACTTGCAAAAGCCCGAAAGTTATGTTAAACGAGATTTACGAATCATTTTTAGAAGTGTCATCAGACACCAGTATGGAGTCATTGTTCAAAACAATGCCTCTGAATGATTTTTGGTGTAGGATCCGTGATGAATATCCACTTCTTACCTCAAAGTATTGAGGTAAGAAGTGGATATTCCCTGTGGAGAATTCCCTGATTGTTCTTCTCCTGTTCCCAATAACTTGCTTGTGCGAAACATGATTCTCAAACTATGCAGCTACAAAAACAAAATACCGTAATAGATTGGATGCCGAACCTGATATGAGACCTTAACTTTCTTATATCAAGCCTGATATCAAACAATTGATGAAAAATAAAAAACAGTTCCACACCTCCCATTAGATATTTGATTATTATGTAACATGATTATTAATAAAGAATACACATAAACCAGTTTTTGATTATTTTAGGGCTCCGTCAAATATTTTGCTTTCCAAAAGGGTTCCGCTACCCTAAAAAGTTTGAGAACCGCTGTTTTAAATAATATAGTAGCTTGTTATTCGCTCTATCATATCCGATAGGTAAATTAGTCAACAAACGATTATAATTTTAAAAAATATATAATTGTACAATCGATCCTAGCGCAGGCGCAATTGAACCACTCGTTGGGGCCAATTGAACCAAAAGTATGAGAAACAAAGATAAATAATTTATTATTTATTATATTTCAATACTATTATTACACCCTTGTAACGAACATATATTATTACATCATTTATTTTCTTAAACTTTTATCGTAAAGTTTATTTCTTTTTTGTCACTACTCTACTTTTTTTATTTTTCAGTTAACATTAATTTATTTAATTTTTTTATTGCTTTTCGCTTCTGTCTCTAATTTTTCAGGAGTATCAGTATACGAGGTGTGACTATTAAATAACGAGACTGACGCTGTAAAACATTTTATTTTGATTTCATACATATTTACTTATCACCTTCAATATACACCCCTTCTCTATCCCTACAACGCCCCGTGCGAATCTTCCATTGTTCAAAACAGTGCTGGTAGTCTTCTTCGGTCAGCTCTTTCAGAACGCGTGCCGCTTTCTCTTTCACAGCTTCAACAGACTCAAATATAGTTCCTTTTAATGCAGATTTCACCGTAGGGAACAGATAGAAGTCGCACAGTTCAAGATTCGGCGAATAAGGCGGATGATCTAACACTGGGATGGTCTTCTTGTTGTTCAAACGTGAGAATTTTAGGCACCATTTTGTCACACACTTTTTGCATATTAAAATTGTTATGTAAAATTTGCCGTACGCATTCTTTTTCAATTCCTATAGTTTCAGCAATCGCATGAATACTTAACCGATAGTCAGATCGAACCAAATTACCGATTTTTTCGATATTTCATCCGTTTTTGACGTAGAAGGGCAACCTGGGCGTGGATTATCTTTAACGTCTTCTCGGCTATCTTGAAAACGCTTAAACCAGTCAAAAACACGTGCACGTGATAAACATTCATTGCCATATACTTCTTTCAATAAATTATAAGTTTCGGTAGCGGTTTTTCCAAGTTTCAAGTAAAATTTAACAACAATTCGTTGCTCTATTGTTACATTTAACATTTTTCCGTCGATACAAAAAAAACAGCTAATGCGAACGAAGGCTACGGTTATACGGATTTGTTTACAGAAGCGAGAGGTACTGCCTTCGACAGAGAAGGCTTAACGCTAAACAGCTGTTGGTCGCTGACGTTTGGCGCATGCGTACTTCTTTTGTAGCAGCGTCAGACTCGTTATTTAATAGCCACACCTCGTATATTGCAGTTTTGCTACGTACACGACTATTCCTAGTTTTGTTAGCTGGTATTGCTTTCGGAAACGGACGTATTTGTGATGAAGTATGGATATTTACTTGTTATATTTACTACTATCAGCCTGTTTATTATTTTCCCATGGTGAGGGATATTTTATGTTATTTTCAAAAACAAATTGATATGCCAACTTTCTTAAATCAGTCGTTGTTAATCCATAATATAATTTAGCAGATATTAAGCAGCAGTCGACTAATAGAAGTTCTTGTTTAGCCATGAAGACCTTGTTCCAGGTCCATAAGGGCACATGGGCACGTGCCCTTCCTAAAAAATAAAAAAAATAAGTGGAAAAAATAATTTCAGATTTTATATTAATTTATTCTCTGTTCTGTCTATGATCCGGTCACCGGTATGTCACCGATTAAAGAACACGTGCTTTGGGCACAGACAATTTTGTGCCGCTACTGTTTTCTTTACTATCGCGTGCGAAAAATCGCTTTCCTAGTAACCCGGATATTAAACGCATTTATAACGTCATTCTCAATAGTCAGGTGTTTTTCGCCATCGCGCTTTTCGACTTTTCGACTGGTTGCAAAGTGAATGTTTTGAACGATTACAAATAGTGAAGATGAATTCAGTGCAATATATGAATAGAAATAATGCCACATTTACATTTAAGGACCGAATTGTCATCAACAATCTTGGATGGTCGACACCGATTCTGCAAATCGAGCAAGTTAATATTACTCAAAAACGAACATACAAACGCACATTCAATGCAACCGTGTATGAGAAGTATTCGTGGTTATGTGGATTCGAGACAATAAATAAATTTTATTGTTTTCCGTCTATTTTGGCACAAGTTGGAAAACCAGTGAGTACGGGCGATCTTGATCTTGGCTGGATTAAACACGGTGTTAATGATTTGAAACATTTGGACGCAAAGGTAAAATCGCATTCTATTTCACAAAGATATTTAAAAAATGAGCTAGAAATTAGTATGTTGGGGAAGACAGACATTCGTTCTCAACTCAGTAGTGCACATCGGGACTCTATTATAAAGCACAATAAAACTGTTGATAACAATCCTTACATATTATCTAAGTTAATTGACGGTATAAAATTATGTGGGGCATTTGAGCTTGCCTTACGTGGGCATGACGAAACCTACACTTTAGGTAGGCCACACAATCCTGGCATTTTCAGAGGGCTAGTAAATTTGATGGCCGAAATAGACAGTATTTGAAAAGCTCATTTAAAAGACTTTAAAAATAAATTGTTTCTAGGCATCTCCAAACAAATTCGGAACGAATTACTGGATTCAATGTTGCATGTTTGTCGCGATTTATTAAAAAAGGAAATTCACGCAGCAAAATATGTTGCCTTACAGGCCGATGAAACAACCGATATATCTACTCAAATGTAGATAGTTTTTATAATCAGATATGTTAAAATTGGCGAAATTTACGAGAGATTCTGGGGCTTTTTAATACCAAAAAATCACACAGAAGATGGAATTGCAGGTGAAATCTTGACGGTGCTAAGCGAGTTAGGAATAGACAAAGAACCAAAGAAACTCATAGCCCAAAGTTATAATGATGTTTCCGTGAGAGGTATAGTCGGAGGAGTACAAGCCAAAATTAAAAATATTTATAAGTATACACAGTATATTCACTGCTATGCTCACCAATTAAATCTAATAATTGAAAGGTGTTGTACAATAGAAAAAGGTGTAAAGGTGTTTCTTAAAAATCTGTCTGCATTTTCCGCTTTCTTTTCTCGATCATCCAAAAGGACAACTGTTCTGGATAGCGTCGCGAAAAAACGTCTACCCCGTGCGGTCCCTACCAGATGGAACTTTACGTCTAAATGTGTGAATACTGTTTACATTTACAAAGAAGAATTGCACACATGCCCTGAAGAAATTATGGACAGCGAGTCGGATAAAAATTCTATTAATCAAGCTCAGGGGTTAATAAATTATTTGGTGGATGGTAATTTTAAATTTTAGTTGTTTTTCTTCAATAAAATAATGCATCACTGCGACATTCTCTTTGATCAACTGTAAAGCAGGCAACTAGATGCACTTAAAGTTAAGAAGAATTTGATAAGTTTTTCAACAACCATTCAAAGTATCAGAGACAATATAGAAATACAAATGAATCAAAAATTTGGTAACGGCTGTGCGCGTTAGCAATGCTATCTATTGAAAAAAAGCTTGTGAACTTAATTTCAAATTTTAATGATCAAGTCATCGACCACTTTGTTGCTCAGAAATTTAAGAGTTGGACTTCAACTACAAACAGATTTAATGATCATGGTCTTATGGTGAGTTTAGCAAAATTTTATTATCTAGATACCTAGTTAAAAATTTGATGTCTGACAGTTACACTCGTATTTCTACACAGCAAAGTGTGTGTATGATACTAAGAAATGTAAAATTTTTGATTGCGACGCATTTCCCTATCCCCATTCCAAAATTTGGTTATAGGTGTCCCACCTGTTTTTCTCCCATGAACCGCCGCTGTCTTGTGAGGATGGTACGCAGCATTCAAAGTTTCACCATTCTTAAATTATATAAGATATTGCCGTAACATCTTGTAAGAAAGATGTAATAATTTAGCAACACTTCTTATTATCTCTTGAGATTTCAAAATTCTTTTACACGGCGTTTCGTAGGATTTCAGTGGATACTTCACCACGGCTAGTTTTTCTCACACGTTTACGGGGCATTTTAATATCTATAAAAAAATAAATTTTAATGTAATTATTTTATTTATAGGATACTGAAATTAGCAGTAATCAAAAAAATTGTAAAAACATCTGTTATACATTGACTGTCATCAATTTGTTAGGTTATAACCTCAACTTGACAGAAATGATTTTATGTGAACAAAATAATTAACTATTAACTGTTGTTTTTGAATGATAATAATAATTCGATCTTTCTTTACTTACCACAATTATTGAATAATGTTGACAATCTTTAACGAATAAACTATTCACTACAAAATATCACAAAAACAAATGCTACATTGTTTAGCTTTATAAGTATTTTTCGGGCGAGGTAGAGATGCGCGCGAAAAGCTCATGCTTTCCATAGTTCAACCGCCCCTATGATTGATGTTTCAATTGACCCAGTGGCGGCTCGTGGTCTAAATAGGAGGTGAAGCGCAGCACGAAAAATAATAGGTATATCATAAGCAGCAAATCCAAAAATGTATAAAAACATAACAATAACATAAAAAAAATAGCTTACTCACCCGCACTAAAACAGCGACTAACGTAGGGGCACTGCAAAATCTGCAACCGCACATAATGTTTCTATTTTTTAAATGTAAGGTCAATTCTTCGGTCTTTTAAAGCTGCAAATCTTTCAATAATGTCCTCATAAAATGGTTCCACACTTAAAAGTTCGTTCAAAAGTCCTTTTTCAATAGAAATTTTCGCCAAATTACTTAGTCTGTTTTCTGTCATTGAATTTTGTAAAAATGTCTTGATTCTTTTCAAACAGGAAAAACTACGTTCAACTGAGACACTAGTCGAGGGAATCGTCACAATCAGGCATAATAATCTGGAAGCTTCCTTGAAGATATCTCTATTCTCGTGTAAAAGTTCCAACATTCGATCCAATTGAATTTTGTGGTAATTTTCATCATTATAAATGAAGGTTAATTCATTTTTCAGCCTTGATATATCGGGAATTAGGTCGGAAAAAAATGCTTTTAAATTATTCACTGACTCTAAAGGAAAGGTTTTTGCATACTCTACAAACCGTGCTGTGTCCATGAGTGTAACGAAAATAAGTTTATCCATGTCTTGAAATCGTGTATCAATTTGTCCAGAGATAGTATCTAAAATTTCGTAATACAACACTTTGTATTTTTCAAAGATTTCTTCAGTCGTTAAAGTTTTTCGTCCCTCACGATAATTAGTTGGTACTGACACTTTTACACTGACTGAATCAAAAAGTTTTTGGAAATTTTCCTCATTTCTTTTTCCATTTAAAAGACGTTGAGTATTCCTAACTTGTGTTATACAAAGATTAATGTTAAGTGAACGTTTCTGTAACACATCAAACAGAATATCAGTCATTTTGAAAATGTCACTAAAAATAGCACTGAGTAGAGCAAATTCAAAATTATTGAGATGATTTAAGAAGCCCACACTTTGAGTTATTGAACTTTGATCCGAAGTTTTGTCGTCTCTAATTTCAGTAAAAACTGTTTTTAAACCGTCCCATTCATTATCAATCACATTCACTATCTTAGAATTCGATGTCCAACGGGTTGAAACAGATGTGGGTACCCTTTTTTTCATTATTGTGTCAGCTACTTGAGTTCTCTTTGTAGAATGATGAAAACAAGTCGGGAAACTATTCACGTTTGCGAAAAAAAATACGGCACTGTGGTATAGTACTGCAACTCTGCTGAAGCACTAAATTGAACCGGTGAGCTGCACAATGTACAAAAATGGCTTGTCGAGCTTCGGTTTTTATTTTTGATTGGAGACCATTTATATATCCTGACATGACTCTAGCGCCGTCGTAGCATTGTCCTACTAATTTTGATCGGAAATCGTATTTTTCAATATGTTTAGTCAACAAATCAAAAAGAGCATCCGCTGTTCGGTCGATACTAACATCAAAGAAGCCCAAAAACCGCTCAACTAACTTTCCCGCACTATTAACGTATCGAAGTATAATGCTGCACTGAGATTTCTGAAGAATGTCCGTTGAGTCGTCGACTTGAATAGAGAAAAAATCACTGTCTTTTATTTCACGATCCACATGTTCATCGATGTAATCCGAAATACAGTCTATTAATTCGTTCTGGATTGTTTTTGAATTTGCAGAAAAAATGGGGGATATCTTCTTATAGTGTTCTTGAATGTCCACACTGCTCACTGATATGTAAGAGTCCAAAAGTTATTTGAAATTCCCCCGATTATTCGAGGAATCAGATTCGTTGTGCCCTCGAAATGCTAACTCTTGTTTTCCTAAATAAACAGTGGCGCGAATATGTAACTGCATGAATCTTCTATTTAAAAGCACATTGTCATTGAACATTTTTAAATACAACCTGGAATTTTCCTTCAACGCGTCTTCAATTGTGCTGAGGATTTTCTTTAATTTGGCAAACGATAATGCACAGTGAATGTGATCTGAAGAACCTTCATGTCTACTACAACTCCTTGTTACGTTTCCAAAATTGTTAAAACCATCTTTATTCCACACACTTGATTTTACACCTACTGTCAAACAGGGCATACAAAACAGTTTCTTCAAATAAACACTTCCACACAACCACTTATAATCAGCATGCCACTGATTGCGAAACTTTCGAACGAAAACTCTGTCTTGATTTTCCTTGTTTTTCTATTTCAAGAAAAGGTTTGGTGTTAGGTCCCTCTGTATGCAGAAAGTCTTTTTTGTCATCGTTTTTCCATCTGGAAAATGGTGTTTCCAACAAAATGCACACCGGATCGTACAATGGATACATTTTCAAAAACTTTAACAGCCACCCGCACGGCGCGATACGATGTAAATTCACTGAATTTTATTCTTAAGGAAACGAAACGCGTGCAATAAAGCCTGCTGCCGCAGCATCCATGCGCCGCGCCGTTTTCTATTTTTAGCTCACGTATTTAGAAGACGGCTTCATGCGTTACCATGTCAACCTCCGTAAACAAATCTGGAATTTGGCAGCGGTATTATCGATCGTGCTGGTTGCGCTTCCCAGGCATCTCATACGAGGTAGAGTTTTCTGACTGTTTAGTTTAATTTGGCATTAATTATTATAATGCTGATGTATTAATGTATACGTAATTAAATAAATTATTATACCAATTATGTTTTATATATACGTCCCCTGACGAGCCGCTACTGAATTGACCCCATCGGATTTGATTGCGGTAATTAATAAATAAAAAATTATCAAAACATTATTTCGCTATAAATCAAGTTAGGAATGGTAAAATATAAATATATGGAGATATTACAACTGGAATTATAAAATTTTATATTTTAAAAATTAAAATGTTATTAAATATTTTACCGAGAGCTAAAAAAAAGTTTACAAAAAGGTTACACGTTTCATTTTTTTACTTTTAAGTCGACTGAGTTACGTACTCCGCTCACATGAGAACCTCGATGTCAGCATCACCTCAAGAGTAGAGTTACATATTTCGTTCGCATGAGAACCACGATGTCAGCATCACCTTGGGAGTCATCACGCCACCAGATGGTCCCGTGAGAAACGCAACCTAAACGTATTTTTAAGTATAAATATTACCTCCAAATTTAATATTGTTAATTCTTAGTTAAGCTGTTGAGTTTAAAAAACCTATTTTGTAAACCATTTTCGAAATAAAGTTTTTAAAAACAAAGTCTGCCGAAAAAGTTCTTTAAGTGGCGCAGTCGGTAGGATTGCACAAGTGTTTCACGAACGAGCCAATTGAGGACGACACCAAGAGACACAACAGTTGGAGCCAATCCAGCAGTGCAATCAACAGAACCAGAAGCAGACAGCAGCACAGCCGAGAATTCGGGAAGGAAGAAGCAGATCAACAAAGGTTAGTGCCAATTCCTTTTACCCTCCTGACCCTCTGATTAAGGTACTCAGTTGGAATAGTTAGGGAAGTGTATTTCACACAAAAAACCAGTGTATTGAACACATTAGGGTTAGAAATTAGGTTAAGAAAGAGGAACAAAAATATATGACAGAAATTGACGATTTAGTAGCATCATTAGCATTAGCATTTAACGATAACGATTCTAAAATGCAGAAACAAAGTAAACAAACCCCCATTGACTGGGATTTATTCAAATCTAGATTAGAAAATATTAAACCTTTTAATGGTGACAGTAACGTTTTAAATAAATTTGTTACCAAATGCGATAAACTCGTAAATATATATAGGCAATTACAAAGTGAGGAATTAGATGCCCACATTTTCGATTGTATTCAGGAAAAATTAATCGAGAAAGCAGAAGTAATGGTTGGGAATAGAACAGAGCTGACAAATTGGGACGCTCTGAAAGCCGCGTTACAACAATGTTTTTCTGATAGACGCAATACGGACAATTTAGTCCAAGAATTAACACGAGCCAGACCATTCAAAGGTGAACACTTAATAAGTTTCGGAACCAGACTTCAACTTCTTCGAAGTAATGTTGCTCAGAGAATTAGTAACGATTTAAATTTGAGTGAACAACAGAAAATTTGCCACATTACTTACTATGAGAAAACGGCGTTAAATACATTCATAGCAGGTTGTACGGGAACCCTGAAAAATAACATGCATTTGAAAAAACTCGACACATTGGAAGATGCAATGGCTTATGTCGTTGAATTTGAAAATTTCGAAAAATTATATGGGAACCTAAACGCAACTGAAAAATACAGTAATAATCAATTTGCACCGAAACCAACAAATTTTTCAAATTATCCAAAATTCTCAAACAATCAAAATTATTCTAATCAAAACCCTTTCAATCAAAATCAATTTAATCAGAATGCTTTTAACCGAAACCCAAATTTTAATCAACAACAATATTCGACAATGGCAAAACCATTTCAATGGCCATCACAACCAATAAATGTGCAGCCCAGACAATTCGCACCTCAAAAATTCTTTACAAACCGGGAAGTTTTTGGACCTCCAAAAAATGTGTTTAAGCCCAAGAATATTCCACCTAGTCAAATGAGTAAACCAACACCCATGTCGATTAGTGTACGAAACAGTAACGGATTTAGCAGACAGCCAATCCGTAATCAATTCAACCATTTCCAAAACACATACCCCAATCAAAAACCGAATTTTACTTTCGAAGAACTTCACAACAACGAGTGTGAAGGATATCCGGTTGAAGATTATCAAGATTACTCGTACTACGAACCGAATGAAGAAACTCACCTTGATTATCATGTGAATAACTATGGTGAAGATGAACAACAAAAAAACGAAGAATTTTCAGAGAATGAAAACCTTAAAGAAATTGGAAATTTTACGGAACAAGCCCAGAACGAAGGCCAACCTTGACGGAAATAAACATTTCCTCTAATAACGCTTTACCATATATCGAAATTGGCTATCCTAAAATTAAACTCTTAATAGATACCGGGAGCTCAAGATCAATTTTAAGACCAACTGTCGCAGAAAAATGTTATCCAAACTGTATCTATCGAGCGAATAACATCATCAAAACAGCAATAGGTAGTGAAAACACACAATTTCAGGCAAAAATTCCAGCATTTTCAGAATTTAAACTAGATTATGAGATAGATTTTATTCTTTTTGATTTTCACGACTATTTTGATGGAGTAATCGGTCTAACAGATTTAATTAATATGGGATTGAATATAGATCTTTTAAATAAAAAACTAATTGGACAACAAATCGAAATTCCTTTTAAATACCGAAGACCTTCCGAAACAAATTTTTCTATTACCATAAATCCCAAAGAAAAAACTTTAAAGAAAATTCCAGTTAATATACGAGAAGGAGAAATCATCACCAACAGCGAAAAAATAGATGAATTGAACTTTCCATCCATTCTCTCTTATGCTCACGATGGTTATGCTATAATCGAAATTCATAACCCAACAAATAACTATATAACATTGACTCTCACTGAACCATTTCCTTGTCAATTATTTAAACCGCAAGAATTCGAATGTATGACTTTCGAACAAGTAAATCATAAATGTTCTCAACAAATACCAAGCAAAAAGGCACAGTTAAATCATCTAATACGCACCGAACATATGAACCAAGAAGAAGGAAAAGCAATTACGGCATTGTGCAGAGAATTTGAAGATATATTTTACCAACCAGGAGACAAATTAACATTTACATCGAAAATTAAACACGAAATAAAAACCACAGATAATATACCAGTGTACACAAAGACATACAGATACCCATACATTCACAAGAATGAAGTGTGCAAACAAATCAGCGAAATGTTAGAAAAGGGAATAATACGACCATCATCCAGTCCATGGTCATCACCGATATGGATCGTCCCTAAGAAGATGGACGCTTCGGAAAGACAAAAATGGAGAGTAGTAGTTGATTATAGAAAAATCAATGAAAAGACAATTTCGGACCGCTACCCTATTCCAAATATAACCGATATATTGGACAAATTAGGACGAGCCCAGTACTTTTCAACATTGGACCTAGCGTCTGGTTTTCACCAGATTGAGGTAGAAAAAGACTCCATAGAAAAAACGGCGTTCACAGTTGAAAATGGACATTATGAATTTTTAAGGATGCCATTCGGTCTGAAAAATGCTCCATCTACGTTCCAAAGAATAATGGACGAAGTCTTAAAAGAGCTACAGAACAAGATTTGTATGGTATTTATGGACGACATAATAGTAGTGAGCACAGGCTTAACGGAACATATTCAGAACCTTAAACTCATCTTTAAGAAATTGCGAGAAGCTAATTTAAAAATACAAATTGACAAGTGCGAATTTCTACGAAAGGAAGTTGAATTTCTAGGTCATATTGTGACACCTGAAGGAGTCCGACCTAATAAAAAGAAAATAGTTGCTATACAAAAATATCCCATTCCAAGAACGCAAAAGGAAATCAAAGCATTTTTAGGCTTGTTAGGCTATTACCGTAGGTTTATTAAGAATTTTGCCAAAATCACTAAACCGATGACTCTATGTTTAAAGAAAGGAAATAAAGTCGAACACACACAAGAATTCGTAGAATGTTTTAACACCTGTAAGAATCTATTAATTTCAGAACCAGTCTTAGCATATCCGGATTTCTCTAAAACCTTCGAACTGACTACGGATGCATCGAATTATGCAATTTCGGGAATTTTATCTCAAGATGGTCACCCAATTTGCTATGCATCCAGAACTCTAAACCCCGCCGAAATCAATTATTCAACAACAGAAAAAGAATTATTGGCTATTGTGTGGAGTTGTAAATATTACAGACCCTATTTATATGGCGCAAAATTTGTGATATACACCGATCACAAACCTTTACAATGGTTAATGTCGCTAAAAGAACCAAATTCTCGTTTAGTACGATGGCGACTAAAATTAGCAGAATTTGAATACGAAATTAGATATAAAAAAGGGAAAAACAACCAAGCAGCTGATGCTCTATCCAGGAATGTAGCAGAAGTCAATGCAGCAGAAACCGAATCAGTTTGTAATAATGCAGGCGACGCTGATGATATAATAAAAGAATTTCTATTAACACCTAGCGAATTACCAAACGTAGATCAAGTTACAATTGATGAAGTTATTCCACCGAAAATAAATATTATTTCGGACATTCAAATTAAACCACCAACTATTCATGAGAATAATAAAGAAGGAGTTGAAACAGTACACTCTTCAGCTGAAGATCCCATTTGCGGAATGCCAATAACTGAAAGAGCCATAAACATGTATAAAAATCAAATAATTGTCACAAGTGGAGATATAACCAAATTTCAACTAAGACAAGAACGAGTGTTCGAAAACAGCAGATTTTACTTAACTATTTCAAGTAGAGATCCAACATTCAGTATAGTCACATTCCTTAAAGAATATGTAAAACCGAAACAATTATACGCTATATACTTTAATAACCAAGAATGCGCACGTCAGTTTGCAATCACTTTGCAAAACCTTTTTAAAAACTCATCTTACAAGATATTACAATGCTCAACGTTCTTAGAAGATATACGAACAAGAGATGAGCAACAGGAAAAACTTACTCTACACCACACCACCAAAACATGCCACAGAGGTATGAATGAAATGAAAGCAGCATTCAGTACAAGATTTTATTGGCCAAAGATGTCAGATGATATTGAAAATTTCATTAATAATTGCGAGATATGCCAAAGAAACAAATATGATCGAAATCCACCCGTAATTAAATTTAATTTAACACCTACAGCATCAAGACCTTTCGAGCACATACACGTGGATACTTTTAGAATAAATTACGACGCCTTTGTAACAATTTTAGATTCATTCTCAAGATATGGACAAGCCTACCCACTCCGTAGTATTACAGGTACCGAAGTAGTAGAAAATTTGTATACATTCGTAACACATCACGGTCTTCCATTAAAAATAACCGCAGATCAAGGAACAGAATTCAAAAATAAAGACCTCGAAGATTTCTGTAAATTGTATAGAATTGAACTACACTATACAACCGCGAAAAACAGTAATTCGAACTCACCCGTTGAACGTTTTCATTCGACCATAATTGAAAGTTTTCGTTGTTTACGAGAAGAAAACAAAGACATGACAATACAGCAGTTGATGAGAAGAGCTGTAATGGGTTATAATAATTCAATACAAAGCGTGACCAAACTTACGCCCTTCGAAATAACAACAGGACACGTAAATACTATAAACCCTTTTGATCTAAACGACAACGCTATCATATCTAGCTATGTACAATCACATAAAGAAACATCGAACAAGCTATATGAGAAAGTAAAGAGAATAAATGAAGAAACCAAACAAAATGTAATATTGAAAATAAACGAAACTAGACAAGAACCTCCTGACTTTCAAGATCAAAAGATCGCCTACGTGAAAACGAAATATAGAAGCAAAGACAAACCAAAATTTAAAAAGGTACCAATAATTGATGAAACTGATACCAAAATAATAACAGACAAAACTTCATATCATAAAAGTACCCTCAGAAAACCTAAACCTAATGGAGGAAAATCTTTTCAGGATGAAGCAGGAAACAGCGACGATCCTGTTATACCTGGTCCTGCAGATCCACCTGACAAACGGGTCTGACATTCAAATCACCACGCTGGAGAACCCCATATTACCTATCCAACTGGGAAATTCCAGACTTATTTATAATAGACATACATTTATTCATTACGTAGATTTAAGACATTTAATCGATAAACTAAGTAATATTAAGGCTTATTTTCTTAAACTCAAGGAAAGTTTATTACCAGTAAATGCATCGAATAATATCTCTTATCATGCACTAGCGCAAAACCTACTCCTCAGAACCGAATACTTAATAGAAATTGCAACAAATAAAATCGAAAATTTACACCCTCACATTAGAAATAAACGAGGTTTTATTGATGGAATTGGAAAGATTAATAAATGGTTATTCGGAACCCTAGATTCAGATGACGGTAAACGATATGATGAAGCAATAGCAATTTTAGAGTCCAATCAGAAAACCATAGTTGACGAATTAAAATTACAGATTTCATTATCAAAAAATCTAATCGATAATTACAACGAAACTGTGGCAACTCTAAGTAAAAATCAAGAGTCACTGCAATCAAGTTTATATACATTACTCTCACCAGTTCAACAAACTATCAATAACATACAAGATTATCTAAGTTTCCAAGGAATTACAACGCAATTAAATTTAGATTGTCAAAATCTAATAATGTTTCTTGATAATTTGGAAGACGCTATTATGTTTGCCAAAGTAAACGCTCTACATAGCAGCATACTGTCAAGTTTAGAATTAAAAAATATGTTAAACTATTTAAAGAATATCTATAACAATTCGGAAATTCCAACATTCAAAAATTTATTGTCATACTATCAATTTTTTGGAATTCAAGTAGAATTTTTAGAAAGCAAAGTAATATTTGCCATACATGTACCGATACTGAGGCCTGAAACCCTTACCTTCTATCACATCTACCCAATTATCCAAAATCGAACCATCTTTATACCAAAATACCCTTATTTGGCACAAACCCCTATGAGAAGACAATTTATTGCTAATTCATGTCCAATTATCGAGAAAATACATTTCTGCATGGAAGAATTCCTACCCGATGACCAATGTGTGAACAGTCTAATAGCAGGACATCAAACTGGAAATTGTCCGACAATCGAAATTAATATTGAGGAACCAGTGACAGAGCAGATTACCAGAGAACTAGTTTTAATCTTACCCACCAAACCAGAAACAATGATTGCCAAATGCAACACCGATCAATATTTCGAAATATCGAAATCTTCACTAATTAAAATCCCAGAAGATTGCGAAGTTCAAATTAAGGAAAAGAAATTTCTAAATGACTTAAAGATTCAGAGAGGAAAACCAATTATCCTACCCGAAATAAAATGGTCAAAGTTAGATGGAACGAAAACTTCGATTACCTCGAACATTACCAAAATCAATATTGACGAAATATACCATCTGAAGAATATGGCAAATCAATTGAAGCCGATAAACCTCGATAACACTAATCATCGACAAACCACAAATTATATTGTTTTAGGTATTTGCATTGTCCTAACCATACTTGTAGTGATGATGCAAAGGGAAAAGTTGTATTCCTATTGGCAAGCTGTCAGAAGAAGGTCCAAGAAAAGCCACCCCCAGAGTAAAGTGGATTCGGAAAAACGTACCGTTGTTTTCGAATCTTAAGGAGGGAGGAGTTACGTACTCCGCTCACATGAGAACCTCGATGTCAGCATCACCTCAAGAGTAGAGTTACATATTTCGTTCGCATGAGAACCACGATGTCAGCATCACCTTGGGAGTCATCACGCCACCAGATGGTCCCGTGAGAAACGCAACCTAAACGTATTTTTAAGTATAAATATTACCTCCAAATTTAATATTGTTAATTCTTAGTTAAGCTGTTGAGTTTAAAAAACCTATTTTGTAAACCATTTTCGAAATAAAGTTTTTAAAAACAAAGTCTGCCGAAAAAGTTCTTTAAGTACTGGTACAATTTTTCTTTCCAACACCCCTTTCCCCTAATTATTATCAATTATATTAAATCAGTAATTATCATCATTGAGTAATTTATAAATTACTTACCTTTTCTTAAAACAACTTTATATCTCTGCTGTTTTATTTGTCTCTCTTTTGATAAAGTTACGCTTTGAGATGCTTCCATGTTTTTTTCAATGTTGCTGCATCGCGATAAATTTTCAATTAAATCACATTTCGTCACATTACTCTAAAAAAAAGTTTAATTTAAAACACAGTTTAATCGCGTTTTCAAATTAATTTTAATTTAATTTACATTTTGATCATAACACCAATTACAACAAGTATGAACCCGGAGACAGTCCCAGCAATTTGTTTGCTTTCGACACAAAAATATCGTATCAGGTGTGCAATTTAGGCAGAACGTAAATGGAAACATTAACAAATATATAATTAAAACGGGCATCATTGTTACTCGTTGATATTACTTCTACTCGGCGATAACATTTCTCTGATATATGTATCCATATTTTTCCATATCTTATCTCCTATATTTATAATGTAAGATTATAATTATATGTATTCATTCGGCTTTCAGGCTTCACGTGATATACGTATATAACACGATATTTTGTTTGTTTACGAAACCTTCGAGTTAAAAATGAGGCTCATTTTTCTTTTCGCTGAAGAAGATTTTTCGCCCAAATCGCCCAATCGAAGTCCACTTCGTGATACAGATGGACCAGTTGCAAACACATTTGCTTAAGATACATATATATTATACAGGGATTTTCTAAGCCCATTTGCGACAATTTCGTTTGTTTACGAAACCTTCAAGTTGAAAATGGGCCCCATCGCTAAAGAACATTTTTGGCCCAAATCAAAAGTCAACTTCGTGATACTCTAAAAACTAACTGGTGAACTATCCATCATAATAATGGTTAAAAAGCTGTAACTTTTATAAGAGTTGTATTTTGTATGCATGAAGGTGAAGGTCTTTGAGTATTTGAGTATATGCTGAAAAAAGCTTCTCGAAATAATGTGTACGATTAAACAGATCTGATTTTTAAATTACCTCCTAGCTTTATTATTATTAACTTTAGAATACATTTTAGCGATCATACATTCATATCAGCTCACTAAATACTTTCTAGATAACGTAAAGGCAAAAATTGAAAAATACAAATGTTATCTTATCTTTTATATATATGAACATTTTGTTAAGTGTTTGACTGGGAACGAGCCCCACCCATCTCTTTAAATGGAGGCCATATGTTTCGCCTCTTGATGTTTAGACTCGTCAGGGTACCGACACATGCTCTCCCGTCAAGAATAGGGAGACTCTATCCACGGTAAACAACCCATATTTTTGCCGACTTCCCATCGGATGGCCAATGTATGAAATGTTAGATTTCCTTGGACAGCGTCCAATGAGACAACAGTAGCTGAGTGTCACAACACCCAACCGCTGGGTTCCACAATCTCATGTGGAACAAACAGTAACCTTCGTCTCCGTCTAAATGAAAATTTTGTTAGGTGTTTGACTTGGGACGAGCCCCACCCATCCCTGACAAGCCTAAACATCAAGAGGCGAAACATATACCCTCCAATTGAAGGGATAGGTGGGACTCGTCCCCAGTCAAACACCTAACAAAATGCTTATTTAGGCGGAGACGCAGGTTGCTGTGTGTTCCACATGAGATTATGGAACCCAGTGGTTGGGTGTATGTGACAATCAGCTACTGTTGTCTTGGACGGTGTCCAAGAAAATCTAACAATTCATATATATATATATATATATATATATATATATATATATATATATATATATATATATATATATATATATATATATATATATATATATATATATATATATATATATATCCCCTTTGTGGATCAGACCTTGACGTGGTAAAGGGGTTTGAGTAGGGCAATGAAGCATTGAGCTATGCCGTCTGGAGTCTATGCTCCTGGGAGGGTCACCCCTGGCGGACAGGTCAAAGCGGAGGCCTCAGAATAACATGATCCAAAATCTGCCAACCCGCATTGGACCAGCGTGGCAGATTACGGTCTATACCTTCAACATGGAATTTCAATATGTTGAAATATGACAGTACAACCTCAAACACGGCCCTCATTCCCCGGAGGCCAAGGGGCAACTACCTACGGCAGCGGGAAGACCTGCCCCAAGGCAGAGGGTGCTAAGAATGACCGGGTTAGATCAGGCTGCCATTGGACTATTGACATTGCAACGTTAAATATACGGACTATGAAAACAGAGGCCCGATTGCAAGAACTGTTAATCGAACTTGACAACATACATTGGGATATTATTGGGCTTTGTGAAACACGAAGGAAGGGTGAAGAGTTAATCAAACTGGAACCAACTGGACAAGTACTCTACACTCGAGGTACGGAAAATGGCCGATGTGGCGGAATTGGATTCCTCATCAATCGAAAGCTGAAGGACAGTGTGGTAAAATTTGAAAGTACATCCGACCGATTAGCCCAATGCGTCATTCAGCTGAATAAAAAGTTTAGGCTTCAAATCGTCCAAGCTTATGCACCAACTGTAAGCCATAAAGATGAGGAAATTGAGGAATTTTATGATGATGTGGCCCAGCTTTTATACAAGGAGAAATGTAGGTACAAAATCCTGATGGGTGATTTTAATGCCAGAATTGGAACAACAAGAACAGACGAAAATGCAACTGGCCCATATGGAACTGGTGAGCGAGACAATAGAGGTGACAGATTAGTTGATTTTGCTGAAGGACAAGAACTATATATTATGAATTCATTCTATAAGAAAAATATCAGCAGAAAATGGACATGGAAAAGTCCATCTGGGCTCACAAGCGAAATTGACTACATCATGACCAACGATAAAACAATATTTACCAATTGTACTGTCCTTAACAATTTTAATGTTGGAAGTGACCACCGAATGGTACGAGCAAAGGTTCGGATTGACTGTCGAAAAGAGCGCGAAAGAATGGTAAGATCAAAGAAGGGCAAGGTGGATTCTGGAAAACTGCTGGAGAGAGGAAGCGATTTTGAGATTGATTTGTCAAACCGGTTTGCTGCGTTACAAGATCCAGAGGACGTGGAAATATCAGTTCAATATGAAGAAATCGCCAACAATGTACTTCAAACGGCTGCTTCAATAGCACCAGAGGAAAAATGTCTCAAACAAACAAAAATCTCCAGTGAGACCATTGATTTAATGAAGAAACGGCGAGCAATGAGAAATGCAGGTAGTCCTTTTGGCAGGGTCGAGTACACTGAGCTCTGCAAAACTATAAGAAAACGTATCAGAGAGGACACGCGCCGATTCAATATGCAGCTAGTGCAAAAAACCCTGGAAGAAAACAAAGGAATTAACAAAGCTAAACAGAAGCTGAGAAACAAAAGAACGCAAATATATGCTTTAAAGCGTGAGGATGGCACAGTGTGCAGGACGCGTACCCAAATGTTAGAGATTGTCAGAAGGTTTTATTCCCAGTTATACGAAGATCAGAGCCAGTCAGGGACAGCAATACCCGCGGAAGAACAATATATAATGCCAGATATCCTAGTGGAGGAAGTAACAAATGCTATAGAATTGATGAAGAACGGCAAGGCTCCAGGAAAGGATAGTGTAACTGTCGAAATGCTAAAAGCTGGTGGTCGGACGTTACATAAAACACTGGCAAAATTATACTCAAAATGCCTCAAAGAACAAAAAGTACCGGACTTATGGAAAAATGCAGAAGTGATCCTTTTACATAAAAAAGGAGCACAGGAAGATTTAAAGAACTACCGTCCAATAAGCCTCCTATCAGTTATGTACAAAGTTTTCACTAAGATAATTTCTAAAAGAATATTAAAAAAAACTGAATGACGCACAACCAAGAGAACAAGCAGGATTCAGAAGTGGATTCAGTACAATGGATCACATCCAGGTTGTACAGCAGGTCATAGAAAGGCACAACGAATACACCATGCCACTGTGCTTGGCTTTTATCGACTACGAAAAAGCATTTGATTCCATCTCAAAGCATGCGATAATGGATGCACTGCTTAGCCAAGGTGTAGAGAGAGCCTATGTAAACCTATTAGAATCGATATATGATGGAGCTACAGCCACAATTCACCTTGATGATCTTGAAGTGGGAATTAATATAGAACGAGGTGTACGGCAGGGTGACGCAATATCGCCTATTCTTTTCTCGGCTGGCCTTGAAGAAGTATTCCGTAAACTGGATTGGGAACAGGATGGTGTAAAGATCAATGGTGCAAACTTAAACCATCTTAGATTTGCAGATGATATTATTCTCATTTCACAAGACCCAGAGGAGCTGCAAAGACGCATGCAAGAACTGCAAAGGGCTGGCGAACCATTTGGCTTGAAAATAAACCTGAAAAAGAGTCAGGTTATGTTCAATAACTTCGCTCAGGACAGAAGAATTTCAGTTCTAGGAAGGGATTTAGAGATTGTGGACAGCTTTATATATCTTGGGCAGAGGATTTCCATGGAGGGGAATACCGCCCGGGAGGTGGAACGGCGTGTTAAATGTGGCTGGCAGGCATTTGGTAGGCTCAACATAGTGTTTAAGAGCAGACTCCCACTTTGCCTGAAAAGAAAAGTATTCGATCAGTGCGTTCTACCCGTTATGACATACGGAAGTGAAACCTGGACACTCACATCGCAATCAATTCAAAAACTTCGGGTGGCACAGAGGGGAATGGAAAGATGTATGCTTGGCATTACAAGACGAGACAGAAAGTCCTGCGCATGGATCAGGGAACAAACAAAAGTCTGTGACATCATTGGAAGAGTAAAACAGTTGAAATGGAGATGGGCAGGCCATATAGCGAGGCGATGGGACGACAGATGGACCAGGGCAATCCTGGAGTGGATACCGCTTGATCGCAAACGTCCGCGAAGAAGACCGAAAGCACGATGGATTGATGACATCGTTAAGTATATTGGACCCGAGTGGCAGAGGAAAGCCCAGGACCGTGAAGGTTGGAAGCATGCTGAAGAGGCCTTCATCCTGCAGTGGATCGATGCGGGCTGATGATGATGATATATATATATATATATATATATATATATATATATATATATATATATATATATATATATATATATAGGGAGATCCCTCCCTATATGTTGTGTTGATCCTCTACAGGATAAAGGCCTTTTCAGCATGCTTCCAACTTTCACCGATCTGAGCTTTCCTCTGCCACTCGGGTCCTATATACTTAATGATGTCATCAGTCCATCATGCTTTCGGTTTACTTCGCGGACGTTTGCGAACAACCTGTATCCACTCCAGGATTGCCTTGGTCCATCTGTCGTCCCATCGCCTCGCTATATGGTCTGCCCATCTCCATTTCAACTCTTGCTTTACTTGCTTTTACTTGCTTTTATTGCTTTACTCCTCCAATGATGTCACACACTTTCGTTTGTTCCCTGATCCATGCGCTGGGTTTTCGATCTCGTCTTGTAATACCAAGCATACATATTTTCATTCCCCTCTGTGCTACCCGAAGTTTTTGAATTGATTGCGATGTGAGTATCCATGTTTCACTTCCGTATGTCATAAAGGATAGGACGCACTGATAGAAGACTTTTCTTTTCTGACAATGTGGGAGTCTGCTCTTAAACACTATGTAGAGCCTGCCAAATGCCTGCCAGTCACATTTAACACGCCGTTCCGCCTCCATTGAAATCCTCTGCCCAAGATATATAAAGTGGTCCACAATCTCCAAATCCCTTCCTAAAACTGAAATTCTCCTATTTTCAGCGAATTTATTGAAGATAACCTGACTCTTTTTCAGGTATATTTTTAAGCCAAATGGTTCGCCAGCCCTTTGCAGCTTCTCTAGATCTTGTGAAAGGAGAACGATATGATCCGCAAATCTAAATAGTTTAAATTTGCACCGTTGATCGTTATACCATCCTGTTCCCAATCGAGTTTACGGAATCTTTCGTACTGCCGTAGACTTTGTTCTACATTAATTCCCACTTCAAGATCATCAAGGTGAATTGTCGCTGTAACTCCATCATATATCGATCCTAATAGGTTTATATATTCTTTGTCTACCCCCTGGCTAAGCAGTGCATCCATTATGGCATGCTTTGAGATAGAGTGAAATGCTTTTTTGTAGTCGATAAAAACCAATCACAGTGTGCCTTTCTATGGCCTGCTGTACAACCTGGATGTGATCTATTGTAGTGAATCCACTTCTGAATTCTGCTTGTTCTCTTGGTTGTTCGTCATTCAGTTTTCTTAATATTCTTTTAGATATCTTAATGAAAACTTTGTACATTACTGATAGGAGGTTTATTGGACGGTAGGTTTTTAAATCTTCCCGTCCTCATTTTTTATATAAAAGAATCACTTCTGTATTTTTTGATAACTCAGTTACTTTTTGTTCTTTGAGGTATTTTGAATATAATTTTACCAGTGTTTTATATAACGTCTGACTGACTGAATATTGCATATAAATATATATATATATATATATATATATATATATATATATATATATATATATATATATATATATATATATATATATATATATATATATATATCATCATTATTATCATCATTCAGCCATTGTCGATCCACTGCAGGATGAAAGCTTCCCCAGCGTGCTTTCAACTCGCGTGGTCCTGTGCTTTCCTCTGAAATTCGGGTCTAATATACTTGATGATATCATCGATCCATCGTGTTTTAGGTCTTCTTCGTGGACTCTTATGATCAAGTGGTATCCATCCCAGAATTGCTATTGGATTGCTCCATCTGTCGTCACATCGCCTCGCTATATGGCCTGCCCACCTCCATTTCAATTCCCTCACCTTTGCAATTATGTCACATACTTTCGTTCTCTGATCCATGTACAGGTCTTTCTGTCCCGCTTTGTAATGCCAAGCATACACATTTCCATTCCCCTCTGTGCTACCCGAAGTATTTGAATTGATGGTGATGTGGGTATCCATGTTTCTCTTCCGTATGTCAGAACAGGCAGCACGCACTGATCAAAAACTTTTCTCTCAAGAGAAAGTGGGAGTTTCTTCTTAAACACCATGTTGAGCCTGCCAAATACCTGCCAGTCACACTTAACGCGTCGTTCAACTTCCCGGGCAGTATCACCCTCCATTGAAATCCTTTGCCTAAGATATATGTAGTGGTCCACCACCTCTAAATCGCTTCCTAAAACAGATATTCTTCTCTTTTCAGTAAATTTGTTGAACATAACCTGACTCTTTTTCAGGTTTATTTTCAAGCCAAAAGGTTCTTACGCCCTTTGAAGCTCTTGTATGTGTTTTTGTAGTTCATCTGGGTCTTGTGACAGGTGAACGATATCATTTGCAAATCTAAGGTGGCTTAAGTATGCACTATTTATTTTTATTCCATCCTGTTCCCAATCCAGATTACGGAATACCTCTTCAAGGCAGGCTGAGAAAAGAACAGGGAATACTGAGTCACCCTGCCGTATACCCCGTTCTATATTGATTTTAACTTCAGCTTCATCATACATGGATTTCAGTAGGTTTATATAGGCTCTATCTATCCCTTGGTTAAGCAATGCATCCATTATGGCTTGCTTTTATATGGAGTCAAATGCCTTTTCATAGCCAATAAAAGACAAGCACAGTTGCATAGTGTATTCATTGTGCCTTTCTATGGCCTGTGGAACAACCTGGATATGATCTGGATCCTGGATACTGAATCCACTTCTGAATCCTGCCTGCTCTCTTGGTTGTGCGTCATTCAGTGTTCTCAATATTATTTTAGATATTATCTAGGTGAAAATCTTGTACAATACTGACACGAGGGTTATTGGACGGTAGTCTTTCAAATCCTCGTGGGTTCCTTTTTTATGAAGAAGAATCACTTCAACACTTTTCCAGAAGTTGGGTATATTTTGTTCCCTGACGCATTTTGAGTACAGTTTTGCCAGTATTTTATGTAAAGTTCGACCGCCAGCTTTCAACATCTCAACTGTTACACTGTCCTTTCCTAGGGCCTTTTTATTTTTCATCGCTTCTACAGCATTTGTCACTTCATCCAACATGATATCTGGCATTTGCTCTTCCGTGGGTTTTGCTCTCATTAACTCGTTCTGATCTTCGTATAACTTGGAATAAAATATTCTGATAACCTCCAACATTTCCGGACGTTCCCTGCACACTGAGCCATTCTCCCGCATTAAGGCATACATTTGTGTCCTTTTATTTCTCAATTTGTGTCTTGTTTTGTTTATTTCCTTGTTTTCTTCTAGTGTTTTTTGCACTAGCTGCATGTTGAACCGAATATAATCTTCTCGAATACGCTTTCTTATAGTTTTGCAAAGTCAACTCTGCCAAAAAGACTCCCTCCATTCCTCATTGTACGCCATTTTTTCAGTAAATCAGTAAATTTTTAGTAAAGTTGTCTTTTTTCTGTTGGTGCTATTGCAGCCATCGTTTCAAACACATTGTCGATTATTTTTTCTGTCACCTCTATTATTCCGCTTACCACTTCCATATGGGCCAGTTGCATTTTCACCTGTTTTTGTTTTTCCAATTCTAGCATTAAAGTCACCCATCAGAATTTTGTACCTGCACTTCTCGTTGTCTAGAAGCGGGTCAACATCATCATAAAATATCTCAATTTCCTCATTATCATAACTTATAGTTGGTGTATAAGCTTGGACGATTTGAAACTTAAACCTTTTTATTCAGTTGAATGACGCATTGGGCTAGTCGGTCATATATACTTTCAAATTTTACGACACTCTCCTTCAACTTTCGGTTAATGGGGAATCCACTTCCACCACATCGTCCATTCTCCGTACGCCGAGTGTAAAATATGTGACCAGTTGTTTCCGGTTTGATTAGCTCTTCGCCCTTTATTCGTGTTTCACATAGCCCTATGATGTCCCAATGTATGTTGTCAAGCTCGATCAACAGTTCTTGCAGTCGTTCATCCGTTTTAATTGTCCGAATATTAAATGTTGCAATGTCCAAAGTCCACTATCAGCCTGATCTCCAGTGCGGGTTGGCAGATTTTGGATCATGTTAATCTGAGGTATCTGCCTTGACTTGTCCGCCATGGGTTACCCTTCCAGGAGCATATGCTCCAGACGGCATAGCTCAAAGCTTCATTGACTTACTCAAGCCCCTTTATCACGGCAAGGTCTTATCCACAAAGAGGATATATATATATATATATATATATATATATATATATATATATATATATATATATATATATATATATATATATATATATATATATATTTGTTGGTTGCTTGACAGGGAAGGAGCCCCAACAACCCATGTTGTCACCGACTTCCAGGCGGATGGCGTATATATGTAGTGTAAGTTTTTTTTGGACTACGTCCAATAAGACAGCAGTAGCTGAGTGTCATCACACACCCAACCGTTGGGTTCCACAATCCCATGTGGAACACACAACAACCTGCGTCTCCGCCTAAATGAACATCCTTGTTGGTTGCTTGACCGGGAAAGAGCCCCACCTATCCCTTCAACTGGATGACATGTTTCGTCTCTCGAGGTTCAGACTCGTCAGGGCGCCGACACATACTATACCATCAAGAATAGGGAGACCCTATCCATAGCCAACAACCCATGTTATCGCCGACTTCCCGGCGGATGGCGTATATATGTAGTGTTAGATTTTCTTGGACTGCGTCCAATAAGACAGCAGTAGCTGTCATCCAGTTGAAGGGATAGGTGAGGCTCCTTCCCGGTCAAGCAACCAACAAAAATGTTCATTTAGGCGGAGACGCAGGTTGTTGTGTGTTCCACATGAGATTGTGGAACCCAACGGTTGGGTGTGTGATGACACTCAGCTACTGCTGTCTTACTGGACGCAGGCCAAGAAAATCTAACACTACATATATACGCCATCCGACGGGAAGTCGGCGACAACATGGGTTGTTGGCTGTGGATAGGGTCTCCCTATTCTTGATTGTATAATATGTGTCGGCGCCCTGATGAGTCTGAACCTCGACAGACGAAACATATATTATCCAGTTGAAGGGATAGGTGGGGCTCCATCCCGGTCAAGCAACCAACAAAAATGTTCATTTAGGCGGAGACGTAGGTTTTTGTGTGTTCCACATGAGATTGTGGAACCCAACGGTTGGGTGTGTGATGACATTCAGCTACTGCTGTCTTATTGGACGCAGTCCAAGAAAATCTAACACTACATATATATGCCATCCGACGGGAAGTCGGCGACAACATGGGTTGTTGGCTGTGGATAGGGTCTCCCTATTGTTGATGGTATGGTATGTGTCGGCGCCCTAATGAGTCTGAACCTCGAGAGACGAAACATATGTCATTCAGTTGAAGGGATAGGTGGGGCTCCTTCCCGGTCAAGCAACCAACAAAAATGTTCATTTAGGCGGAGATGCAGATTGTTGTGTGTTCCACATGAGATTGTGGAACCCAACGGTTGGGTGTTTGATGACACTCAGCTACTGCTGTCTTATTGGACGCAGTCCAAGGAAATCTAACACTACATATATAGTTATATATATATATATATATATATATATATATATATATATATATATATATATATATATATATATATATATATATATATATGTATATATATGCAGTCACCACATTGGATATGGACTTGGAGCCATATTAACACTGTTGAACCTTACGATATTATATTCTTCAAAGAATTAATAGAAAGTGGACTTGACGCACTTCAATTCATCATTTTTAAGATTCATCAGATCAGATCATCATTCATCAGATTTCTTAAAGCGATTAAGGACAAACAGGTTTTGATTCAAGTGGAGAAAGAAGATTTTGTTGATTTTCAGAAATAGAGTCCGTCATTTTTATACAACCTAGTACCATGTTGCTAAGTAAAGCATCTGCAAGTACAATCGGCTTCAATGCAATAGGTATCTTACAGGAATAATTTTGAAGATGAGATTAAAACAGTACACCTTCAGAACGAGTTAAGAGCAAAAAATTTAGCAACGAAGCAAAAAAGGGCATTGCTGTTGTGTTACAATATTTGCCGGAACAAAATTAAATTGATATGAATTCTCTTTTGAAGTATTTTTTTTTTAATAAAATATAAATGAACTTAAAAAAAACGTATATATATATATATATATATATATATATATATATATATATATATATATATATATATATATATATATATATATATATATATATATATAAAGTTTGGAATATTTACAAATAAGATAAAAGTATAATGAACAATTATTTTAGACCATTTTTAAATGAAAATAACAAAAGCATTGTTTTACTGATAAAACAGGTTTTTCGTTTCGATTTTGGCCCATTCCGTTGATACTAGTATTTACACATTATTTCAATTCTTTTTCAATTTTCAATCAATCCTTTTAAAAATGCCTAGCAACAGATCAAGAATAATTACTTTATTACAACAGGGCTTTAATCAAAGTGAAATCGCGGAAATTGTAGTTGTTTCCCAAGTGGTAGCCCAAGACCGGCAGATATCAATGATAGCACGAAGAAATCGTCTGGAATCTACAAGTGGTATATCAAGGGAGCTTGTTAGGCTTGAAAGGAAATAACCAAGTTGAGGCGGCCAGCAAATTCCCTTGACATGAATGTCATGGAACATGCTTGGTACATTCTGAAAACAAGCATCAAGAAACGAAATAATCTTCCTCTGACTCTGCTAGAACTAAAAGATGCTGCTCGTGAAGAATGGAAGAGAATTCCACAAGCCCAGTTAAGACCATTTTATCGACAGCTTGCCAAATCACCTACAGGCATGCATAGAGATCCATGGACATTCATACTGCTGATTAATTTTATTGAAAGTTGTTCTTTTTATTTTTAAATTTACCTTTGAAAGCAAATGGTACATTATAATTATTTGGCTAGAAAATAATAAATTGATTTTACACACATTGATCATTTGGTGTCAAGTTGTATTTGGTATCAGTAAGAGTTGTAATAAAATAATGATTACGTAAAAAAGTAAAAGGAAAACTTAATATCAATAAAAAAGTGAAATGTTTGAATATTCCGAACTTTTGGACATGTATATATATATATATATATATATATATATATATATATATATATATATATATATATATATATATATATATATATATATCATCATCATCATCATCAGCCCGTATCGATCCACTGCAGGATGAAGGCCTCTTCAGCATGCTTCCAACCTTCACGGTCCTGGGCTTTCCTCTGCCACTCGGGTCCAATATACTTAACGATGTCATCAGTCCATCGTGCTTTCGGTCTTCTTCGCGGACGTTTGCGATCAAGCGGTATCCACTCCAGGATTGCCTTGGTCCATCTGTCGTCCCATCGCCTCGCTATATGGCCTGCCCATCTCCATTTCAACTGTTTTACTCTTCCAATGATGTCACAGGCTTTTGTTTGTTCCCTGATCCATGCGCAGGACTTTCTGTCTCGTCTTGTAATGCCAAGCATACATCTTTCCATTCCCCTCTGTGCCACCCGAAGTTTTTGAATTGATTGCGATGTGAGTGTCCAGGTTTCACTTCCGTATGTCATAACGGGTAGAACGCACTGATCGAATACTTTTCTTTTCAGGCAAAGTGGGAGTCTGCTCTTAAACACTATGTTGAGCCTACCAAATGCCTGCCAGCCACATTTAACACGCCGTTCCACCTCCCGGGCGGTATTCCCCTCCATGGAAATCCTCTGCCCAAGATATACAAAGCTGTCCACAATCTCTAAATCCCTTCCTAAAACTGAAATTCTTCTGTCCTGAGCGAAGTTATTGAACATAACCTGACTCTTTTTCAGGTTTATTTTCAAGCCAAATGGTTCGCCAGCCCTTTGCAGTTCTTGTATGCGTCTTTGCAGCTCCTCTGGGTCTTGTGAAATGAGAATAATACCATCTGCAAATCTAAGATGGTTTAAGTTTGCACCATTGATCTTTACCCCATCCTGTTCCCAATCCAGTTTACGGAATACTTCTTCAAGGCCAACCGAGAAAACAATAGGCGATATTGCGTCACCCTGCCGTACACCTCGTTCTATATTAATTCCCACTTCAAGATCATCAAAGTGAATTGTGGCTGTAGCTCCATCATATATCGATTCTAATAGGTTTACATAGGCTCTCTCTACACCTTGGCTAAGCAGTGCATCCATTATCGCATGCTTTGAGATGGAATCAAATGCTTTTTCGTAGTCGATAAAAGCCAAGCACAGTGGCATGGTGTATTCGTTGTGCCTTTCTATGACCTGCTGTACAACCTGGATGTGATCCATTGTACTGAATCCACTTCTGAATCCTGCTTGTTCTCTTGGTTGTGCGTCATTCAATTTTTTTAATATTCTTTTAGAAATTATCTTAGTGAAAACTTTGTACATCACTGATAGGAGGCTTATTGGACGGTAGTTCTTTAAATCTTCCTGTGCTCCTTTTTTATGTAAAAGGATCACTTCTGCATTTTTCCATAAGTCCGGTACTTTTTGTTCTTTGAGGCATTTTGAGTATAATTTTGCCAGTGTTTTATGTAACGTCCGACCACCAGCTTTTAGCATTTCGACAGTTACACTATCCTTTCCTGGAGCCTTGCCGTTCTTCATCAATTCTATAGCATTTGTTACTTCCTCCACTAGGATATCTGGTATTATATATTGTTCTTCCGTGGGTATTGCTGTCCCTGACTGGCTCTGATCTTCATATAACTGGGAATAAAACCTTCTGACAATCTCTAACATTTGGGTACGCGTCCTGCACACTGTGCCATCCTCACGCTTTAAAGCATATATTTGCGTTCTTTTGTTTCTCAGCTTCTGTTTAGCTTTGTTAATTCCTTTGTTTCCTTCCAGGGTTTTTTGCACTAGCTGCATATTGAATCGGCGCGTGTCCTCTCTGATACGTTTTCTTATAGTTTTGCAGAGCTCAGTGTACTCGACCCTGCCAAAAGGACTACCTGCATTTCTCATTGCTCGCCGTTTCTTCATTAAATCAATGGTCTCACTGGAGATTTTTGTTTGTTTGAGAAATTTTTCCTCTGGTGCTATTGAAGCAGCCGTTTGAAGTACATTGTTGGCGATTTCTTCATATTGAACTGATATTTCCACCTCCTCTGGATCTTGTAACGCAGCAAACCGGTTTGACAAAGCAATCTCAAAATCGCTTCCTCTCTCCAGCAGTTTTCCAGAATCCAC